>OZ020198.1:28943007-29022602 GCA_963971165.1 Philopedon plagiatum | reverse complement strand
GTCTTCCAGATATAAAAAATATAAAAAAATTTACAATGTTTAAAAGAAAACTGAAGAAATTTCTTCTAAAAAAATATCAATTTTTTACATTCTATGACTAATTAATTTTCCTCAGGCACGTGATTGTTTCATCACAGTCTTTTATCGCAACTCTATCAGTCTATAAGATTCTTTATATATATATATATATATATATATATATATATATATATATATATATAGTATAATATATATATATATATATATATATATATATATATATATATATATATATATATTATATATATACTATAACATCTAACACGACACACGACACAGCACACACACACACACGACTACACACCACACTCACACGACTACCACGACACACTCACTACACGAGCCTCACGTCACTTAGCCACAGCGCACTCGACACACACACACACCATCCCTTATAGTCCTTGACCGCAACTTTGCCACTCTCCCCAGTTCTCACTACTCAAACCCACTCATACAAAAGTCTGCCCCAAAGTGCCCCCGACCCAATAACGCTGAACCCGCGCACCCGTTGATAAGTCCCTTGTCCAACCTAAACTGCCCCATCAGCCCAAAATCCCTCATCGTCAATCCAACCCAACGTTAACTTCCTCTGAAACTGCTACGTGAGACAATCGAATTTGGTGTTAATTTCAAGATACTCCCTAGAGGGCGCTGGCTACGTGCTTCATGTTGAACTAATTCATCCATATTTTTTTAACCGTGCAGTTACTAGTATTTATACTTTAAACTATAAAAGAACCTACCTTTTTACGTAAAAAAGGTACTCTTGGTCGATCTCGATATCTCAAGCCGTTACCCAGATTCTAGGACTTGATGATAAAAAGGCAGAAGAAAAAACAAAATGAAAATATTGGAAACTATTAAAAATTTGTTTTAATTCACTTTAGTAAATGTTGAAAGTGTCCACCGTTTACTTCAATACATTTTCTTAAGCTTTTTAACAAATGACGTCTCACATTCAGGAAGATATTTTGATTATCTCCTATAACAATGGCGGCTTCTTGAATTTTTTGTTCAAGTTCTTCCCGTGTATTGGATTCATCACCATATACCAAATCCTTCATGTGACCCCACAGATAAAAATCTAACGGGTTAATATCTGGGCTACGCGGTGGCCAAGGAAATTCGCTACCGCGACCAATCCACCGATGTGGAAAACGCTGATTTAAATGATTTCGAACAGGAACTGCAAAGTGTGCTGGGGCACCATCTTGCATGTACCACATATTGTGTCTTATGTTCAGAGGTATATCATCCAGAAGGTAAGGTAAATCGTTTTCTAAAAACTGCACATATTGTTCCCCATTAAGCCTCTGCGGAAGCTGATATGGGCCGATCAAGAAATTGTCGATAATGCCGCACCAAATATTTATCGAAAACTCGTGTTGAAAATGTCTTTCTTTGGGTAGTCGTGGATTTTCCAAAGCATAGTGATGATTATTTTTCCAGTTAAAAATTCCACGTCTTGTAAAAGTTGCCTCGTCAGTAAATAATATTTTTCTCAGGAACATGGGATCTTCGTTATTCTTATTTAGTAGATTTTGACAGAATTCTGATCTGACTGGCAAATCTCCTGGCAGTAAATTTTGAACGGGCGTGAAATGGTAAGGAAATAAATTTTCTGCATTGATGACTTCTGAGACGGTCGATTTATCTATTCTTGTAGAAGCCAAACGCCGTCCTTAATTCAGGATTTTCCGCGATACGAACCAAGATCTCTTCTTCTTGTTCGACCGTTATAGTTTTCGGTCGTCCACCAGGATTTTTGACATAAAACGAACCTATTTCACCTAACTGAGTGAATATTCTTTGAAATATTTTTCGGTCTGGAATGATTCTGGTTGGGTAGAGTTCTACATACCTTCTAAGTGCAGCACGACTATTATAATTCGCTTGTGCATAAACGCAGACCATATCACGTAATTCACGGTTAGAAAACTTATTAAGCCTGGGCATTTTTATTTGAAAAGATTACAGTACTTGGATATTGCAAAAACTTTTTATTTACGTACCTTGGACGGGAAAAAGTAGAAAATAATGACAGTTTTCACCGCAACAAATTTTGTCAAAATGCAAGGCACACTTTGTGAATTAAATATTTCTCAGCAATCAACAGAATGTGCAATGGAACATTCAGACGCTAGAATCTGGGTAACGGCTTGAGATATCGAGATCGACCAAGAGTACCTTTTTTACGTAAAAAGGTAGGTTCTTTTATAGTTTAAAGTATAAATACTAGTAACTGCACGGTTAAAAAAATATGGATGAATTAGTTCAACATGAGGCACGTAGCAAGCGCCCTCTAGGGAGTATCTTGAAATTAACACCAAATTCGAATTTCTCACTCTCGAAAACCTAGTTATACCGATTTTGAATTCGATATCTTAAACCGTTTCAAAATTATCATCATTTTTCGAAAATTCATTTTCACTTTCAACACCCTGTATCTCTTTAACCTCTAACATTTTACTTGGGCAAATTTGGCTCAAAAGACATATTTTTATATCTACTATCTCCAGTTGCTCTATGGCCCATAAGTTACCGGACACCCTGTATATATATATATATGTATATATATATATATATATATATATATATATATATATATATATATATATATATATATATATATATAGATATAATATATACTCTATACTCTACTACTATACTACTATAATACTACTACTATACTATATGAACAATCATCAGTGCCTTGCCAATTCCACCTTTTGCTACATTTGTTTGTTACTGCAGACTTAGAATTTTGTAATTTCATTTCAAAATATCCACTATCATAATGTTAATAGACAGACGTTTATTCTTTCATAACAGTAGTGTCTTTCTTGCTCTATGTGGACACACACAAACCTCATTCACAACAATGTGGACCTAGAGGAGTTTGGAAAAAGAAGGAATATTCCTATTAAAAATAATAAACTTTTGAAGTACCTACTTTTGGAGTGCTGTTTTATAATAATAGATCTTACCAAAATCTTCGAAACCTTCACTGCCTTTAAACAATTTTTTTTTTAAACATAACTCTGTTAGCATAGATACTGCTAGCAGATTATAAACGTAAAAGTTTACTATTTGAAGATAGCTACTGCCCAATAACCATGTTCTTATGAATGATAATTTAATTCTGCCTTAATTTCTGTATACCTAATATGCACGGGCATTTTTTTTAATAAATAAAGAAAACTTGGCAAAATTGAGTAAAGATTTTTTATTAAAATAAATCATAACATGAGTTTAAAGAAATATTCCCTATTCTCTGATAAATTCTACAAACCCTACCTCAACCTGCGAACAGCGAAATTCTTAACTTAAAGTACTTGTAGAAATAAAAATTATAACAGTTTAGCTCAGTGTGACAGTTTCTCAATTAAATGTTGAAAGTTTTAGCTCTAGAAGGATAAACAGGCTTTGCCCTGGTACTTTTACTGTAACTGAAAACCAAAATTTTTGTATGATTAGGGGTAGGGTAAATTTCATTCTTTCCTCCTCTCTGACTTCTTTATCGAACTGTTTGGGATCGAGGTTCCTGGTTAGATGGTAGGGTAATTTTCATTCTTTCCTCCTCTCTGACTTCTTTATCGAACTATTTGGGATCGAGGTTCCTGGTTAATCATCTCCACAATGCCCGGCCTTAGTCGTACTTTTTCGGTAGTTGTTAGCCAGTAACAGATTTATAGAATAAATAAATTTAAGCGGCCAACACTTTATACAAACATTTTCTACACAGAAAAATAAAGGTTTATTCGTTTATTATCAACACTACAGAAAAAACTTATGGGACATGCTCAAAATGTCATGTTGCTGTTTATCTTAACTTAACCTAACTTTTTCTAGTTGTCAAAATTTCAAAATATGATAAAGAAAAAAGGTGAGATAGATATACTTTATTTGTCCATTGTAAAATGGGGTTATGTCATCATTCTCAAAACCAAAATTTTTAATTTTTATAATTCCGCGATATTTTGTAAACGAAACACATCTTTTAAGATCGCGTTGTGTTTAAAACTATTTTTTGGTGTTTTTATATTACTTTTAGGAGTTTAAAAGTAAAAATGAGACCGTGCTGTGTATGCTTGTGATGTGGACAATCAATCAATGAATGTATGTATTTATCCCTTTATTTACATGATTATTTTAAATTATATACTATAAAATTTGTATTATAAGCAGGAGGCAAAGTGTATTGCCAATAAAATTTATATAAAATCGCATTTAACTAACATTAAACTCTATATTGACCGTTATAAATTTTAAAAAATCACCTGGTGACGTCATGCGCGAATTTGACAGGGCTTGATATCATACCTTCTTTTACTTGTATCATGACCCATCTGTGCTTTGATACCATTTGACCGCTATCTATCCACGATCATTGTTACCCTTTTCTGCCGACATAATCATTATCTCTTCTCATTAGATGCCTGTAACACTTTACTCGTTTTCCCCCTATCGTTTTAGGTATTTTCACATTCTTTGTTGTTCCCTGTATTATTCCATTCTGAACCTTGTATCTCCTGGTTACATCGCACATCCATTTAAAACAAATTATTTCTATCAAATCCAACCTCTCTTCATGCATTTTCGTGGTTATGCTGCTACGACCTACATTATTACAATCCTGGAAACTGTTTTTAAACCACTTCACTCTTTCTCACACTGATCCTACGACTATACAGCACACAGCAGATTGTCTTTCAATTCTTCCATCCCTCTAATAATTTGCGTGCTATTTACAAATTCTATGATGGTGAAAACTAGATATTTTAAATTATTTATTTTAATATTTAGCTTTACTTTTTGCATGTTTCTAATTAAACTTAATTAGCTAAGTTTTCTTCAAACTAATTTTCAGCATTTGTCTTCTTAGCTCTCTGACTCACCGCTTTCGTTTCAACGTCGCCTCTGCTGGTGCTAGATATTACAATGTCATCCACAAACATCATGCTTCACAAGATTTCATTTCATACGTTCTGGGCTATGACATCCATGACATAATTGAATAGATATAAGCTTAAGGCCAAATCTGGTGCAAGCCTTGTTATCCTGAACAGTCCTGATCTACATACTTTTCTTTTCTCTGACACTGCCTTTTTTTTTCTTATACACCCCCATATTTCCTCACGTGCAACTCTCTTGTAAAACTGTTCTAGGTCAATAAAGACCATAATATGCAATTCTCCCTGCTTCTCCTGATGCTTTTCCGTAACTTGTTTTTTTATAGAAATTACATTCGTTGTTCTCTAATGTGGCACAAATCCAAACTCCTCTGCTTCTGTTGATGTTTATTCTTCAAATCTGCGTTATAAAAATTTGCAGTAATGGATACTAATAAAATTGCCATACTGATTACAAGGTTACTTTACAGAGTCTAAAAAAGCATTTCTATTGGCAGTCCTATTTCTCAACTAACTGGCATTATAACTTTTTCCTAAAGAATATATTTTTGTAAATAAAAAATACTTTTTCGAATTGGCAAGAGCCATGGTGCATACACCATATTGATTATGGTTACGTAAAATATTTTTTATAATCATATACTTATCATTTCTTAAATACAAGAAATAGAAAAAAAACAACTTACCAACAACTTGCAAATATCCTTTTCTAGACCGCATAGGATCGGTATTGACTTGACACATATACCAGCCCCTATCTACTTCTTGAACATTCTTTATGTGAAGGTACCAAGATCTATGATCGTTGTAGGACAACGATATGCGTGGATTTTGTGTTATAACGTTGTGGTGAATGGATAGGATGGTTTGCGTATCCACGCGAACCCAAGCTACCTGCAAAAAAAAGTACATTCAATTCAATATACAGATTTTAGATACGTAAGTCGAAAAAAACACTTATAATCAATTTGCTAAAAAACACAATATGACTATTTGTCAATATCAATCCCTAGGGCTAATACGAGTAAATTTTTTAGACTGTTACAGTAATTTTTCCATTTCTAATGAATCCGTAATAATGTCCGTACTTTAGTGATTACGAATCAATCACATGGATGACATTAAGTATATATTTATGAGAAATAATATATTGGAATAGGTGACTCCTGGGTAGTCTAAAGACATATTCAATACTTTTTTTTGGTCTAATCAAACAACTAAAAACCTTAGCATACGCGCGCCCGCGCATTCGAACTTGCCAAAATTTTACTTTTGAGGGGAATATTATATTTTAAATTCGTTTTACGAAAAAAAATTAACTTTAAAATTGTTCAACAATGGCCTATTAATATATAATTTATAATTGCCCGAACCACATTATACTTAAAAGATAAAAATTGCATTCGTGAAATAAGATATTACTTTATTACCTATTTAAAAATGTATTAAGTAATGTATGTAATGTACATGTATGTCGTTTGGCAAAAAACATAATTTCTGTGTGAGTTCCTTTTTTAATATCCTACACCTCTTAACATTTTTGAGAAAAATAAATCCAAAACCGAGTTCAAAACATAAATTTTGCGAAGGATCTTCTGTAAGTGACTCTTCAAAATTTGTCTGCATCACATAAAACTAGTAAAAACATCCGGCATTCGTTTATTACTTATTTTTTTGCTAGATTTTTACCTTCGGTATTACTATTCGCATAAAAAAATGTGTTTGTGTAAATATGTATATATATATATATATATATATATATATATATATATATATATATATATATATATATATATATATAAAGGCGACGATCGGCTCGGTTAGTACTTGGATGGGTGGCCGCTTGAGACGAGCGGACTGGCCGCCAGGGAAACACCATGTGCCATTGCTAGTCCGATGGTAAATGACAAAAGCCAGCGGACAGCTATTTTTTACCAACCCGCATTGAGACAGCGTGGTAAGGTACGTCTCACAACCCCTATCAGCATAAGGGAGGCTACACCATAATTGAAAAAGGTTGCAGATGATGATGATGATATAGTCAGTAAATGATGCAAAAACTTAAATTCTTTCGCTAGTACAAGCACAAGATTGTAAAATGAAAAATAAAGTAAAATAGGACTATTTTTTTGATTCTGGTCTAGATGCCCTCCTGCTATAGCGATTGCTGGGCCCTTACCCTTCATCAGGCAGGTAAGGGCCCAGAAATCGCAATAGTAGGAGGGCAAGTTTGAATATTGTAATATTACTTTCTCAAAAAGCAGAACTTTTTATAAGGAGTAACTTTTTCCATAAAATTAATAATAAAAAGTTTTACATATGCAGCCAACTTAAATAGACACATTGTATATGTACAATATTCAGGGTGACAATTTGAAAACGATCAATCGGCTATAAGTTTACCATTAAGAAAGAAATTTTAAAACGCTATTTTTATTGTGGTAGAATTATCCCCTAAGCCGTCACAGCCATCCCCTTAAAAATCTTCAATGGGAAGATAGGTTAAGTGCACCTTGTTTGAAAGGCCTCTCACATATGTACATTGTGACGCTTCGGTTTTTCAAATTGAATAACCCATTGATGAGTTATGCTCATTAAAATATTTTGATTTCCTCAAAGGTTACCATACAACGGTACAAAAGGAGGTTTTAAAATTTATGGTTGCAAGCTTAAATACAATTTTTTTCAAAAATTATATATAGAATAAATACAAAAGCAATTTTGCTTCAGAATTTTCTTATAATTAAATCTAAAAATATATTTTCCAAAATTGAAGATATACAATCGAAGTACTTGTCAAATTTCGACGACTTCCGGTTTAGCCGGAAGTGACAACAACTTTGGATTTTCAAATGAGGCACCTTGTATATTTCTTGATTTTTGGAATCTAGAGATCACTTACGTTCAACTGTATTATTTTTATTACTTATTGTGGCAGTTTAACATTTTTAAAGCAATTTTATTCTTTTAATCTAGAGTGCCATGACCCACCTTAAATCGTTCTAATAGAAGTTTACATCTGCACAAAAATACCTACACGATTTGATTACCTTTCATTTGTCTTACCAGAGCGTTTAAAGTTGACTAAATCACTTATTCGATAATAACTTTAAAAAATTAAATACGGCTATACCACTTTCATAGTATAATTAGATGTAGTTTTTTAATACAAATCAAACGGTGCATCACAACATTAAAATTCTCTTGGATTTTCTAACGAAAACTGCATTTCATTGCAATAGCCATTTCCTATGGTTTGATTAAACATGCAACTGCACGACGATCAAATATTATACAATGTGTCCCAAATTGGTTGTGCATGTATCGGGATCTCGGAAACTAAAAGAGATAGGAAGACGGTTAAATGGGGAAAGTTTTAGGAAATTGTGTTACTAATTTAATGACACTTACTGAGTGGCTCTAAATGTACAGGTTTATTAGATATTTTAGAAAAAGTAAAAAGTTGCATTTTCCAAGACCCCTTATAACTTCTTTACTTCTTAAAATTTTTGAATTCTGTTAAAAGACCCCTACAGCAACTTTTTACGTAGAATTCGTCTGTATACTCAAATTGTTGCCACAACGTTTCGGATTTTTAGAATCATCATCAACTTTGTTTTTTCTTATGGCCGCCATATTGGATTTTACCGAATTTAAAAACAGCATTTTTTTAGGGTTTCAACGATGTATAACACTTAGGCAAAAAAATAAACTTTATTATAAAAAAAAGAAAAAACCTTTTGTTTCCTGAAATTTGGCAACATTGCGAAGACAAATAATAAAATATTATTTATTTAACAAAACAAAAGACTATTTTAGACTAAATAAAATACGTTTTTAATTAATAACGGAATGAAAAAAATATTATAAAATCAAAAGAGAAAGAACAGTAACTACAATCTAAAATAAACAAGATACCTAATAAACAACATGGAACAACATAAATATTAATATGGCATTAGTTAAGAATTTTAAATGTAAAGGTATTTATTTAAAAGTGACGTCCATTATTTTCCAACCATTTCCGACAATTTTTTAAAATTTTTCTTACTACCCTACTCAAAGTATTTCGATTTATATGGGCTAAAACTTTTCTAGTTCTGTCCTCTAGAATTTCCCTTGTTTCTGGAGGTTCAAATTCATAAACTTCGTTCTTGACATACCCCCAAAGTTAAAAATACAAGGGAGTAATATCCGGAGATCGAGCTGGCCAGAGAAGTGGGCCGCCATTCGAAATAACCCTTCCGTTAAATGTTTCTAGCAAGAATTCGTTAATGGCTCTTGTATTGTGAGCCGGGCAACCATCTTGTTGAAACCAAACTCTATAAAAATGGTCGTCAGGAATATTTTCTTCTATTGCGGGAACTATTTGGTTTTGTAGCATAGCCAGATACCTTTCCCCATTCAAATTTTCATCAAAAATAAAAGGGCCGATAAGTCGATTTCCTAAAAAAATCATAACTTTCTTAAAACTAAAAAAATGTTCTCACAAAAAATTTCATTTAGTAACAGATTGAGTCTAGAATAGTATAATGAGGGTATGTTCTTACCAAAAATGCCGCACCAAACATTAAACCCAAAACGGACCTTCAATCGTCTTTGAGCCCGCAATTCTGGATTTTCTTTTGCCCAATAGTGGTAATTGTGTCGATTGAAAACCCCACAATTAGTAAATCTGGTCTCATCGGTCCATACAACATAATTTTGAAAATTTTGGTCTGTGTTACACTGATTAATGTACCAATTACAAAATAGCACCCTTCTAGGGTAATCAGTTTCTCGAAGTCCTTGGACAATGGTGGGTTTGTAGGGATGGTAATTTTGTCCTTTTATGACCCTCTGAATTGTTGATTTTGGAATATCTAGCTGTCTATCAGTTGCCCTCGTTGGACTGTGAGGATTTTCAGTAAAATATGCATCGATATTGGCATTACGCTGATCGTTTTCTTTAGCATAGGTTTTGGAACGTGGTTTTTCAAAGCTTCCAAAATTTAAAAGGTTAGTTTAAGCCTCTGAAAAATCCTGGTGTGTGGTTGACGCCTTTCAGGAAAACGTTGCAAGAAGTTTTCAGATGCCAAATTAGCAATCCTGTTGTTCTGCAAATAACACTCCAGCATATCGAACTTTTCTTCATTAGAAAAATTAAAATTCATTATAAAAAAGTTAACAAAAGTGACGTTGGGAAACTAACCTACCTGACAATAAATATTTTCATTAACTTCAATTATTTTTCAAAGCCAACTTAGGTAAATGCATATCTGATTTTATGTGTAATAAATAATGTTCTTTTTAACGTAAACGTAAACGTATCGTTAAAATGCGTACTTTTGAAAATTTTGGGTAATTATTATTTAAACTACGACTTTTGATTTGACATTAAATTTAAGAAAATGTTTAAATTCGCGGCTTGGCATGCCAAATTTCAGGAAACAAAAAGTTTTTTCTTTTTTTTATAATAAAATTTATCTTTTTGCCTAAGTGTTATACATCATTGAAACCCTAAAAAAATGCTCTTTTTAAATTCGGTAAAATCCAATATGGCGGCCATAAGAAAAAACGAAGTTGATGATGATTCTAAAAATCCGAAACGTTGTGGCAACAATTTGAGTATACAGACGAATTCTACGTAAAAAGTTGCTCTAAGGGTATTTTAACAGAATTCAAAAATTTTAAGAAGTAAAGAAGTTATAAGGGGTCTTGGAAAATGCAACTTTTTACTTTTTCTAAAATATCTAATAACCCTGTACATTTAGAGCCGCTCAGTAAGTGTCATTAAATTAGTAACGTAACTGCCTAAAACTTTCCCCATTTAACCGTCTTCCTATCTCTTTTAGTTTCCGAGATCCCAATACATGCACAACCAATTTGGGACACATTGTATACAGGTAGCCATGACAAACAATAAAATAAACTGTTTAAAAAGTAACAGGATAAAGCCTCAAAATATTATTAAGTTTTCCATGGAAAACAATTGAATTCAGGATAAATGATAGAATGTTACAAATTTGTAAACAATAATTTTTCTCTATTGGTTTGTGTCAACTATTTTGGTAATAACTAAATTAAAAGTATGTTTACCAAAAGCAAACAAGTGGATTTTTAAATTATTTATGGACAATGTGGGAAAAACGCGGCCGAAGCTGAGAGAATGTATCAAGAAGAGTATCTTGATTGGATTACCTACCCAAGTAGGCAATACAATATTTATTTAATTAGAAAAATGCGACGTGAGCCCGATGTTCCTTAGGAATTTACATTATGCCAAGATATTGAAATAACACTTTTTTTGAAGGACGTTTAACACGTGAGAGATATTTGGGATTCTTCGAAAATTAATGAGTATTTGGACGATCTACCCCTGTCGGTAACAAAAAAAATGTATTTTTAGCAGGATGGGGCTCCAGCCCATAATGCCCATGTGGTAAGAAATTAGTTGGACGAGAAATTTGGGGGTCGGGTTATGGCCACCCATGGGCCAATTAAATGGTCACCTCGTTCGCCGGACCTAACATCACTAGATTTTTTTATGGGTTCATAGTAAGAACTAAAAAAAAATTAGGTATTAGATATACTTAAGTAATTAACCTTTTATTTTTTAATTTGAAAAAAATCTTTAATATTATTTTTCTGGTCTATGGCGTATTGTTTACAGCTACCCATTATTATTATTATTCAGTTTTGTCATGGCTTACTGGATATAATGTTTGATCGTTGTGCAGTTGCATGTTTGATCAAACCATAAAACGTGGCTACTGCAATAAAATGCAGTTTTCTTTAGAAAATTCAAGAGAATTTTGATGTTGTAATGGACCTTCGAATTCGTATTAAAAAACTACGTCTAATTATACTATGAAAGTGGTATAGTTGTGTTTAATTTTTTTAAGTTATTACAAAAAAAGTGATTTAGTCAACTTTGAACGCTCTGGTAAGACAAATGAAAGGTGATAAAATTGTGTAGGAATTTTTGTGCAGATGTAAACTTCTATTAGAACGACTTAAGGTGGGTCATGGCACTCTAGATTAAAAGAAAAAATTGCTTTAAAATGTTAAGACACAAAACGTAATAAAAATCATACAGTTGTACGTAAAATGGGGGGTCTCCGGTGGCCGAGTTGGTACATCGCCAGCTTTGCAACCGAGAGGCGTGCGTTCGAATCCCGCTTCGACCATGGATATTTTGTGATTGTTGTTGGAAGGTGGTAGAGGAATTCTTCCTCGACCGAGGTGGTACCACCCCACTCATCCTCTTAAAGGGCTGGTGAAATCCCTACGGATGTTTCCAGCTCTGGATGTGTGAGTCGATTCCCGAGTACACCCAAGGTACATATATTATAGTACTTAGACTTCGGTCTTCGTGGGCTGTCAGAAGATAAAAAAACAAAACATGATATCTAGATTCCATGCAAAAATCAAGAAATATATAGGGTGTTTCATTTGAAAATCCAAAGTTGGGGTCACTTCCGTCTAAACCGGAAGTCGTCGAAATTTGATAAGTACCTCGAAAAGTGACTTTTTATTAGCCTATGACTCGCGCCGAGTTTCATCTTATTCTATTAAAAACTAAAGAAATGGCAGCCGGAAAGCGATCTCGTTGACACCAGGTATATACATGTAACCCGATGCTACTTAACTATATACAAAATAATATATACACGTACCTGACTTTGTTTCGCGCAACCGGGCTGCGACCAGCAAGTCAATACAGCCAGGAAAATTGGCTGGGGCTGGTTAAATCCCTGGGTAGCATGATGGCGACTCTAGTAATTGTGATGCACGGTGATCCTTTGAAGCCTTAAGGGATTTTATTTTACAAAGCTTGAAGGAATTTGAGGGATGTAATGTTGTTGCTTAATAGTGCATTTTTATTGTTTCACTTGAAAAAATCGAGGGAAAAAACCAACTTGATATAATCAGGTACATAGTAGATATAATGATCGCAATCCGAATTGGGTATTTACAGCAAGTTATATTTACAAGTATTTTTTTTATCCAAGCCATCCCACGTAGACTTCAAGCCTAAGTACTAACGTACCGTGGGCGTCTGAAGAGAGGAGAAATGTAGTCTATTGACATGGGATTTGAAGGATTGGAGGTTGGGACGGGAAGGGAAAATATCTGCAGGCATTTTGTTCCATAATCTGGAGACCCTAGGTATGAATGAGTGAGAGAAGTGACCTGTTCTAGGATTTTGTAGCTGGACTGTAAAGGGATTCGTAACGCGCCTCTTGTTGTTCTGTTAGGAACAGTCAAGGGGGGAATTATATCAGCGAGTTCTTCAGAGCAAAATCCGTGGAACTATCAGTAGAAAAGGGATAACTCTCCAACAGCGCGGCGATGAGCGAGAAAAGGGAGTTTCCTCGTGAGGGCTGGGTCATTGATAAGTCGAATAGCTCTCTTTTGAATAGAATCAAGGATCTTAAGTGTCGAAGGTGATGCTGCTCCCCAGATGTTGGAGCAGTACTCTAGGTTAGGTCTTATTTGGGAAACATAGATAGTGTATAAGTTGGAAGGGGAGAAGTATTTTCTGACTCGAAAGAGAAAACCAAGCTTTTTAGCTGCCGATGTGGCTACTGAAGTAATGTGTTTGTACCAGCTGAGATCATGTTCGAAAGCGACGCCAACAAGTTCAAATGTTTCGTTATTTTGTAGGGCTTGGCCATTCATGTGGATGGGGTAAGCGTTGCCAGATTTTTTGCGTGACAGGGAGCAAGACTGGGTTTTGGAGGCGTTGAACTGAACAAGGTTCTTGGCACCCCAGTCTAAGATTAATTGAAGATCTTGCGAAAGGGATAGATACATAGATCTGCGTCTATTATCCAACACCAGATTCGAGACTTGTCTGGAAAAATGAATATTAGAGTGAAGAGTACTATCGTCAGCATAGCTGTGGATGGGATTGGTAGTTGAAGTGAGCAGGTCATTAATGTAAAGAAGAAATAGGGTTGGTGCCAGGACTGAACCTTGGGGGACACCAGCATTGATAGGATGGAAGTTAGATGAGTGACCGTCAACCACAACAGATATGCGCCGATTAGAGAGGAAGCTACCGATCCAGGTATATAGTTTGGTAGGAAGACCGTAAGAAGGTAGTTTGTTGAGGAGTGCGGCATGCCATACTTGGTCAAATGCCTTGGAAATATCGAGAGCAACAATCTGAGATTCGCCATAAAATTCGAGAGACTTGTTCCAGTTATGTGTGACAAAGCTAGGGAGATCAGCTGTGGATTTTGGGTGACGAAATCCATACTGTCTCTCATGGACGATTTTGTGTTTTTCTAGATATTTTAGAATTTGCAAGTTGATCACTTTTTTCATAACTTTGCTCACAACGGAGAGAAGAGAGATAGGTCTATAATTGGATGGAAGGGACTTGGAACCTTTCTTGGGGACAGGCTGCACACGAGCAGTCTTCCAGCTATCTGGGAAGATACCCTTATCATAAGAGATCTAAGAGAGTTACGATGGGTGCAAGTTCTGGAGCGCATTTTTTTAGGACAATTGCTGGTATGCCATCCAGACCGGAGGACTTTTTGGTGTCAAGGATAGGAGAATTTTTTGAACTTGTTTGACCTTAAGTATTACATCGGGCATTTTGTGGGGTACAGACTTAATGGTTGGAAGAGCGAAATTGGGGAGAGGGATCAGGGTGGAATTGGCAGCGAATTGTTTGGCGAATAGTTCAGCTTTCCCTTTAGAGGTGGAGATAATTTCGTTGTCAGAGGTCAGGGAAGGAAAAGTGCTTCTACAGAAGTTTTGACTAAATTTTTGGCAAGTGACCAGAAAGATTTGCTGCCGTTGGGACAGGTAAGCACTTTATCTTGTATGCGGTTGTTAAAAGCATTTTGGACTCTAAGATAGTCTGGTTGTATTGATTTCTTGCCTCGGTGAAAATCTGACCATTTTCGGGTGAAGGATTTTGAAGATACCTACCTTTTGTGAGCTTTGACTATTTTGAGCCTGGCTTCATTACAGGTCTTGGAGAACCATGGCTTTTGATGGTTTAGTTTAGGTTTCTTGCGGTTATGAACAAGAGACGGTAACGAGGCCATGATCTAAGCGACCAAGGGGAGCGCATACAGATGTTAAGTAGGGCCCAGGATGGGTGGTAAGAAAAAGATCTAGAGGATTTGCATTATCGGTAGAAACGCGGGGAACGTATGTTGGCTCTCTGATCAAATTGGTGAGCGAGTTGCTGATTGCGAATGGGGAGCGATAGATGCAACAGATAAATTTGGTAGAAGATTTAAGGGTGAGTTTTAGCCAGAGAATATCGGGCTTGCCTGATTCCAAGTTCGGGAGTCTGGTGCAAGAAAGACTGCTGCGAACGTAAGCACATACCCCACCATGAAGACGAAAAGATGACAGAAGTTCATAGCCTGGAAACAGGAGATGATTGGTTGAGGATTTGGAGCTGATTTGGGTTTCGGTCAGAAAAAGAATGTGGGGTTTGCATGATTGGAGGTAGTGGTGGACAGAGTCCAAATTGGAGTTACATAACATTCATACTTCACTATTTATACTTTCTTCCCCGAAACGTGGTGTACACACTATTTTTTCTACGGCCGTAGACTAAAAACCCGATAATTTTTTTATTTACCCTTTTTTCTAAATTCAGTGCTTGTGAGATATCTTTGGCTGTTAGTCATGTACCGCATTTATACAGTAATTTTATAGGATGGTTTGGTTGAGTGGCAGAGGCGACCGCTTATGGAACTGATGGTGGCGGTTTCGAATCCCGCAAGTGACTTCTTTTCAATTAAATTCGTTACTATCATTTTTACAAATTTCAATGTTTTTGTGTTAATTATATTTATTGTCAAGTATTGTTATTTTATTTACAATTGTATATTTTTAAATAATATATTTGTGTTTTTATTCGTACCATATACGCCTACTATATAAATCGATATATACGAGCAAAGATTATTGAAAAATGACATTACTGTCAGCGAATTTTTGCCAAACTTAGCGTCGTTTGTACTGTAAAGTTTAAATAGAATTATATTAAAAAATTTGCGAATCTAAGGAGGAAATGGATATTTCAGGGACGCCGCTAGATATTCGGAAGGTCGCAAGCAGAGCGACATTGCAATTATTACCGAAAAAATCTAAAAAAAGGTACCCCGTGACTTATGTTAAGTTCTTGGATTGGTGTCGAGAAAAACATATTGCATCAGATGTAGATACTTAAGACCAGAGAATGTCTTTCTAGCTTATTTCGCCGAAAGAACCAAGAAGTTATCCATATTGACTTTATGGAGCGAATATTCAATGTTAAAATCCTCTCAATGACTAAAAAATGGCTAAACTGCCCATATTTTTAAAGCGAAAATCCGAAGGATATAACCGAAGAAAGAAAACATTTTTTTAAAATGTGAAATAACTACATTTTTAAAGGAAGATCCAGATACAATATATTTAATACAAAGGTACGCTAGTATTTAAAAACCTTTTAAATTATTTTTTAAAATTCAAAAATTACATTAAGGTCTCTCTAATAATGGAAATTGCGGGCGAATGTCGCAGAGGTAAACTGAAAAATATGGTTATCAATGACATTAAAAATTAGGTTCCATTTTATATGGTACGGTATCCGATACAAAAACCAAAGTTATAAGAAACTTGACAGTACCTTTGGGCAATTAGCCGGATTTGATTCAAATAGATAGAAAATATGTGGCACTCAGAACGGATGAAAAGACACTAAGCAGATTTTTTTTGTGCTTTAGACACGGAAAATATATTGCGCAACCTGTTGGAAGAAGTGGTATTGGAAAAATACCGGAGACAATTTAAAATTGCGAAATCCTTCCCTGTACACAAACCATAGTTTTCGCTGCTCTTCGTCAACCGTACTAGTTGATGCCGGTGCTGACATAACAACTTTAAAAAGACACGGAGGCTAGAAATCCCACAACGGTGGCCGAAAGATATATAGAAAATTCGATAGAAAACAAAAGAAATGTTAAATATGCAAAAATTGAGAATAAATTCTCTAACCACCTGAAAATTCCTTATACAATAAGGATTTAAAGAAATGTTGCTAATAAAATTTTCAGCGAAGCTCGATTGTCCTCTGTTTTGAGTGATTTAAACGTTTTTGAATAAAATAATTCCAAAATTGCTGTTACCTCAGATTCTCAATCCGTTGTGATAAAAAAATCAGAAAAAAGAATATTTTCCATTAATTAATCTGGCAATTTGCACAAGTTGCACTTGCTAATATTCCTAATATCCATGTGTTTTTAAATAAAGTTTTTTTAAGTTCTGCTAAACTAACTGTTTTTATATGGATGTGTAGTTGCGTGATTGTTTTTAAATAATATAAAAATACTTCGTACAAAAGCACTCGAACTGAAAGTACCTCGAACCGAAAGTACCTCGAACCCTCGCTCGAACCGAAAGTCAATTCTCATGAAAACGCTAAGACAATAATAATATAACCTACGATAGATGTTTCGATCTAGAAACCAATGTTCGAAATGTCAATTTTCTATAACAGGAGTAGAAAAACAAGTTTCTTTAACTAGAGATATCCCAAACCTTGTAGTGTAGCTACAAGTTGAAATACTTATCTTTTTTAAATTCTTCCTTTACACATATTATACATCTCTCAAAGCAGTAGGTACTTATACCAAAAGTTAGTTTAATTAAAATTTAATTTTTTGCAGCGTGTATACCTACAGGACGTGTCATATGGAGAAATGAAATATGGGAGATGTATAATAAATGGAATCTTCTGTATATTATCTTTAAATTCTAGAAAAATGACAATTAAAATTAAAATGACAGAGTGTCCAACCAAAAATAGAACAGAGGCGTTTTTGGGCATTGTGTTCATTTTTTCAAAAAATGGTCGTATCAGGGCTTAATAGCATCCCCTACGTTGATGATCAAGTTTGCTGTTAAAACGCCGACAGTTGAATTTTCGGAAAATTCGCAAAGTCGTTCATTTAATTGCAACAAACGTAAAACAAATCGACCAGTTTTAAAAAAAACACGACGACGATTTTGCTCGGAGAGAAGCTGCAAAAAAAGTTGGCAATTCTGGATTTTTATCTTCGCAAAGTTAAATATTTTTCTCCACTCCCCCCTCCAGTGGCTTGAACCCGTAAATTTTGGTTTTAAAGTAAACACTTTTAAGGCTAACATTTTAAATGGCAAGGGGGGTCATATAGCATGCAATTTAAACGCTCTTTCTTCTGCCTAACTTTTTAAATCTGACCCGGCAATTCTTAAGAAATTGCGTTCTAAATCTAAAAAAATTCTAACAATTTAAGTATTAAATTCCAGTCAGTCCAAGTTTTTCAAGGTTTTTTGCTTCGTTTACTTTTTCTACATCCTCCTGAGACCCGAACTTAAATAAATACCTATTTCTAGTTTTTTTTTATGAACTTTTGTTAAGAAAAGGTACTAAAACACATTTCAACTTTTAGTTTTTTTTTCATTTTATCCAACAATATTTTTTTTAATATGTCCAGTATATTGGACATTCGGTCTGTATTATCTAATTTTATTTTTTATGATATTCATAAAAACAGTTATGACTCGAAGTTATGCAATAGAAAGCATTACATTTTTCGTACATGAACTTGGTATTCTTGTTGCACTTTGGATACTTGCATCTGACAGCATTTTTTAGATCGCCTCTCAAAATAGGCAAATGTTGCCTATTTCTAATACTGGCATTATTATTGGGTGGGTTTATTCAACATAAAAGTCGCCAACTGCTACACACTTTTGTAGTAGCAGACCTATTTTTGGTTATAGTATTCCATACATTCGGAAAGTGAGACCTGGAAAAAATCGTTTTAAACAAGACTTTTTTAAAATTTTAAATTACGAAAGTAATTCTAAACGTTCCTAATGGCATTTTGCTTAAAAATAAAAAGTAAAGTTAGTCTACTCGTAGGTAAAATTCACATTTTTGAAGATTTTGACCGCCTGTATACAAAAACTAAGTTTTCTTACCACAAACCATATTTTTTACAAGCAAAATTTTTTATGAAGACTACCTTTTTGTCGAAAAATTAAAAATTAGCTCCATTTGGGGTATACGTAACTCCATCCAGGGACACCCTGTACTATGTATAAAGAAACGAAGGAGAATTATGTGACATGCATGGGAATGGCATTTTACGGTTATTCTGATTTAAAAAAGTTTAAAGTAAAAAATAAAAATAAACTTTCTGAAGCGTATATCACACCTTTTAGTGTTCAGCCTAATACTTTGAAATTTTTGTTTCAAATTTGATTATTTACATTTTTCTAAGCATTAAACAAAATGATCCACTTTTAGGGCAATCACCCGTGTCTCATTTAAATTATTCTGTTAAATCCCTTACAGTCGTACAAATTTTCTTTCGTTGTATGTTTTAAGGATCTTTATCACTTTTTATTAGTTTTTGCATGACTTTCACGCTTTCTGATTTCTGAAGTAATAACTCTTTGTGATCTTCCGGAATTGTCCTCGCTTAAAATGGCTCTATCGAAATTCGGCATACCACCAGGAAGCGCTTGCTTAATAAACCGCTTACTTAAAAACACTTCCTGATGTGTAAACATTTGTTGTATATGTTACAGACCGTATATTAAAGAACTAGTTTATTTATAAATGTACTGAATATATTAGTCCGTGTGTGTAAGAAGCATATCTTTTACAAACGGACTAAACGGTTTACAAGAGGACTAGTAAATTTATATACAGCCTAACTGCACCTAGTCCGTATATGAATGTGGGATTTAAATAGTGACAAATGTGTGTTTTTTCTATTTATTTATACATGTTAGGCTATTACGACTTTTAAACGTACATAATACATTACTTTTTCGACAAGCACATCTCCTCTGCCACTATCGACCGTCTGGAACGGGATTTCTAACGGTTGATCCAATGTCCGGTTTGCCTAGGTTTCAGGTTCAAATATTTTTAAAATGGGAATTTCTAGCCTTATTTTGTTACAATATACTTCGTAAATTTTAACAAAACTATAAATACTAGCTGAAAATTTCCGATTGAAACATATAGCCTAAAACGCAATAGTTCGTATGTATACAGTCTAGTCCCTATATGAAATATCAAGTTATTTACATACGGTCTGTGTCATTTAGATCGTATATATACGGCCTAGACCGTACCTATACATAGACATATGGTCTGATTTCATATATTACCTGTAACATATATACTGATTTAGTTCAAATTACTAAATATATATCCGCACAATACAAGTTTCCAAAACAAAACATTATGTTAATACTGTAAAGGCATTACTTTGGCCTCACGAGCTCATTCTTTACCTATTTTTAAGGCAATTAACGTATTTTTTTAAATTTTAACCCAATGTTTTCAAATTTACTTGACCTAATAAATTAATTAAATACCAGAAAATTAAATCCACAAGCTACATCCTAAATACTCATTTATTTAGACTTAATAATTGGCATTTTGTAAATATCGTCAGCCGCAAATTCAATAAGTTAAAATATAACCCGTAGTATTGATACTCAATAAATATTTATTTAAATCAAATTATAATGATTGCATAAGATCCCTGTGTTGTTTTAACCGATACTGGTATCGTTAACTTTCTTCTGCTTGGGTTTGCTTTGGTGCAAAATTCATTTATGGGGATCTTTTCAAAAAAATCGGTAAGTTACGATAATTTTCTTAACAAAAGGACGAATAACAACTTTCTGAACGTGCTGCGTGAAACATAATAGCAGATAAAAATTGTCTTTTTGCGGAAAGATTATACCGGATGAAGTATCCTCAGCGGCGAATACCCAGTCCTCGGAGTTTTCAACATTTAATGAATTTTAATAGAATGGATTTGAATCAACCGGCGCGGCAGTGTGGAACATTTAAAACGTAAAGTTGTCAATAGAATAGCTACAAATGGTGAGAAAGAACTCGAAATACTGTTACAACTTCAGGAGAATCCCCAGGTTAGTAGCCGTAAATTAGCTTCAGTGTGTGATACATCACAGTCAACGACAAACCGAATAACACACAAGTATAAATACCACCCGTACCATATTAAGTTACATCAGAAACTTCACAACGAAGATTTTTAAAGGCGTGTAACTTACTGCCAATGGTTACGTGCTCAAACTGAAGTAACCCAACATTTTTTAAAATTTATAATGTATTCAGATGAGGCTACATTTAGAGGTAGATACAGAGATAGGGATAGGACATTCTTTACAAAATGTGAAGAGTTTTTGACGAGTTATAAGACGGCAGAAAAATATATTGGGTGTTCCATTTGATAAATGTAACATTTTATAATTAGAAGTTTTCTGACTTTTGACCTAGAAATAAAACACCCTGTAAATGAGAAGTCAAATATTTTATAGTGGATATGTTTTTCTGACCTAATTTACTCAGGATACAAATTATGAATCGCTTGTAGTCAAAATTTAAGTAGTATTTTCACAACAAAGGGAGGCTTGCAAATATTAAATTTTCATTACAAGTCGAATTATCTTGAAAACTATGACTTTTTCGTATATTAAATCTAGTGAAAAAGTTATGAAATCACACGTAGAATTCAAAAATCCATTCAAATACCTATTTAAAAAATCTAACTTTGTGACTCACCTGGTACAAATGTAACAAAAAAATTGCTGCGTTAATCCTTTGTCAAAGCCTCATTTCAAATAACTGCACAAAGCTAATACTCTTGTAGTAATCGAGATTTGTGGTTCTGTTATTTAAAAATTCAAAAAGAAAGCATTTATCCTTATAAAATAAGGACACACCTGGTACAAGCTTGTTGAGATAAAAAAAAGACAATGATAGAATTTTCCCGGCGAAAAATATAAAAAGTGCAAAAGGTCTTGTCTGGTAAAATTTTTGACACCTGACTATCTGATATTAAAAATTCATTCCTGCCACATTATTTGAAGAAGGCAAAAATTGTAGTATTGACAGCACTACTTTATGTTTACACCACAATTTATGACAACATAAGTGTTTTCGTATTTCTGGATGGGATAAATATATGTATATAAGCTTAACGTATACCCTTCACAAATATGTAAGTTGTTTTTATTTCTAAATTTGCAAGGGTAAGTTTGTGTCCATAAATTTTCCAAAAAAAAATTGTTTTTAGATAAATGAAAGGTTCTAAACTTGCATATTTAATACGTGTGTATTTGAAAATCATTGTCGGTTAGTGCTTTCGTATTGATAATTTTTTGATTTTTAATTATTTTACTCAAGGGCTGTGCTCGGGAACACGTGGTGTAACAGTATCGCGTTTTACCATTATACAAATTAGTGATGTAAGGATACGTATCCAAAAATCCGTTGGATACGGATATTAAAAGAATCCGGATTATCCGGAACCGGCCGAGAACTTGAATTCGGATTCGGAATCAAAATAAATTCGCATCGGCTGTATACTAATGCAAAGTGCAAAGAGAAAGCGGAATCGGAATCGAGTGTAAGCGAACAACACGGTCTGCGATGTGGCATATTTAATCTTATGCTTTCTCTTTCTAATGACCTTTCCTAAAAAAAGATAGCATAGTTATCGGGGTAACGGGTATCATATGGGATGAGACCCATTGGTTAAACTAGGCCCGCCTCACCCGAACCGAATTCAAACGAGAACGAACGACGCCGACGGTGCCTTCCTATCCCTAACCTTCGACTTCGACTGATACCGATACCGCATCGACCTACCTAGCCGTGTATCCGGATAGAAAATGTTTTAGTATTGCAGGCATACGTATACATGATCTGTCGCGCGGGTCAAGAAATGGATTCGTATTCGGATAATGGATACGGATATTAACTGATTCCGATTCCGTATTATCCGGATATCTAAAGAATACGGATATTTACAACACTAATACAAATAAAAGAAGATATGATACCGCGCAGGTAGGTATGGCCATGTACGTCACGCCGTGAGTAATTCCGCCATATTTTGTAAACGAGACACGTCTTTGTTAAGATCGCTTTGTGTTTTAAAATTTGTTTTTTTCTGGTGTTTTTATACCACTTTTAAGAGTTTAAAAGTGAAAATGAGGTGTGTTGTGTATGGTTATGATGTGGGCAATCAATGCGAGGGCTTTATGCCCGATGTTAAAGTTTTTAGCTTCCCCAAAACAAAGAAACACAAAGTGTTTGGAAGCGTCTGTGCAAACGGGAAGATAAGTTTAATGTAAAAAATGCTAGAATATGTTCTAGACATTTTAACGAAAGTGATTATGAAGGTAATTTAAAGCATGAATAGTGTCATGTCATGAATGTCAAATGTGTTTAATGTTTTTACAAACTCGATTCAATAAAAAAAATTACTGTGACAAACAATTGCTAAAAATCTCCATGGTTATGAATCACCAAACTTTAATCGAGAAAATACGACAAGCAAAGAGACTGGAAAAGGGCTATTTTCTTAAAAAATAATTTCTTGTTTTACCTAATTTAATAAATTTAGATATTTTTGTCTTGTTTAGAATAATTTTTGGCATTTTAAGATTTTTTAAATTTGAAAAATCAAAGAATACAGAAATACAATAATTTTTAATAATTTACTATTTAAAGTGCAAAAACCCAAAGAACTATCCTAAAAACATGTTTTCGTCGCAAACCTGAAGATGTTATTCACTGCAAAAAATATTTAACAAATTATAGGAATACACAAAATTCTTATTTCTAACATATTTTTGGAAGACTCTGTAGGTATATATTTTAATAAGAATAGGCCTCTAAATAAAATTATTATCTTAATTATTAGGCATAGTTTTATTTTATAAAATTATTTACGTTTTCTTTTCACGTAAATAAATACATAGAACGCAATTGGCAGGCGATTTACCAATATCTATTATTTTAAATTAATTTATTCCTTTATTTACATGCTTATTTTAAATCATATACTTTAAAATTTGTGTTATAAACAGGAGGCAAAGTATATTGCCAATAGAATTTATATAAAATCACATAAACTAATGTAAACTCTATTAAAAATAAATTACAAAAATAACTCACAGCGTGACGTCATGCGCGAACCCGGACGAATCTGACACGGTTTGGTATCATACCTTCCTTTTATTGTATCATGGCGTAGTACCATAGTCCGTCTGCGAGAAAGCAGCGTTGTCATGGTTGAAAATTTGTAATAGTGTTTTTGTAAGGAATCTAAAATGAAATCATGATTTACCTTATTTTAATAGCCTACTTTATATGGCCGCCTCCTTTTAAAGACCTTCTGATTCTTCTTCTTACCCCCAAAAAAGATTTACTAGTAAGTTTGAAAAATTGTTAATTTAGGCAATTTTTGTTAAAAATTCCTCCTTTTGAGATCATTTATATCCTCAACTGGAGTTCGATAAATGGATTTTTTTTATAAAAAGCCACAAAAGGAAATCGCACTACATCACTGTAGCATAAATCTGTTTTATGTACTTATTGAGAAAGATGTCTAATTGAAGTTGAAGGATTATTTTCCATAATTTGCCGCGCTTCTTCAATAACCTCACTTGAACGTTTCGTGGGTTTTCCAGTCCCTTTTTTATGTTGTACAGAACTAGTTACATGAAATTTATTTATTAGGTATTGCGATACAGTGCGAAAATTATGAAAGGTCACCGCAAAATCAGGAAACTCGTTTCGAAATTCATTAAAGCAGTCGTGAATAGAATAGGTCCACACACCATCTATTTTGGCTCCATTTCAAAAAAACATGCTGCGATAAAAAAAATTTTGAGCTTGGCTGAAGATTTCCACTACAGAACATTCAATCCGTCAACAAAGCTTCGTCAAAACTCGTACCGCTGGTAAAAATGTCAAAAGACAACAAGAAATTAAATCATATCCTGCGAATATCACTCTATAGCAATTTCTCGCAGTGATTTCTCGACAAAAAAAACAATAGTAATTTACCTTCAAGTAACTGTGAAAATTGCAAAATTACTTCGTTTTTTAACTTTTGTGAATATACAAATTTAAATCAAAAATAAATGTCACAAATAATCATGTCACTATCTACGCACAACGGCCATGCGACTCTCACAATGTACAACCACTTTCGAGCAAAATAAGTAAAAATCACCCGCTACTTACATATTATACATTACTGGTGAGCAGAATCGTATTATTTTAAAAATAAGATTATTAGGGTATGAATTAGTCATATCATTAATTATTCATAATCGAATTATAATTTGAATTATATTACCTTATACTGGGCTGCCACTTACAATTCGTATTAAGCGGCGTATTGCGATTGTAGAAACCGATGTTTCCGTGGCACTTATTATTCGTATTATTATCGTATGTTATTCATAATTTAAGTTTCTTCTACTACAAGGAGTGAATTATTGCGTTGTTGCCTACTCTTGCTCTATTTACTTTGCTATACTTTCACGTAATTAGGTTTATTGTTTTCTGGTAATTTATTTTTATTTTTAATTGCGGCCGAATTTTTAGTTTTTTGAAGTCGATCTCTGTAACATCGAGTAAACAAAATGACAACACCTCGAATGACAATGTTTATTTATTTACTATGCGGTAGTTCAATCCAATGAAGCTAACCTTGTGTAAAACACTGTCTTTTTTTCGGATTATTCTGAATCCGAGTATTCGATTAAAATAAATGCAATTATAATTTCCATCATCGGGTAATATCGGTTATTAGAAAAATCCAATTTTCGAATATTAATTCAAATTGTCTCATCGCTAATGTGCATCTCATTTAGAGATACATATAATTTATTGTTATATAAACTGTTATTTTAATCTCTTGAAAAATGTTAAACGTTTAACCGTCGACATATGGAGCTCTGGTACCTCGTATTTTCTTGGCGACTAAATTTAAACATCTTATATATTATTTAAACAGCAATCAAATTTTTGTTCGGGATTTTAATGTCTTTTTTAATAAATAGGTCGACAAGGTAACACCAAAATTGCTAAATAATATAAAAGTATTTAATGGACACGTTGAAATAAACCTCACCTGAAAATGGAGAACGATCCATCAAATATCCGCAGCTTATTTATTAATTAACACACCTTTTAATGGCATTTTTTATTAGGTTGCTAAAAAGTTTTCACATAAAAAGCTTGGCAAAACAGTCGATTAAAAGATAAAGTTGCTAACGATTTTACCCCAATTTCGCATTTCATGTAAGTACAGGAATCGGTTCTACAGATACAAAAAGTACTATATACCGTACTGGAAAGAAAGCTCATACTGCTTTTATTGTTCCTAATAATCACCGCCTGACACGATTCTTGTACCCAAAGAACTCGTAGCTTTAACAGTTTGCTAACACTAATATAAGGTAGGAAATGAACACCAAATATGTCTATGTCACGTTTGTGAGGTACACGTCGATAAAATTTCAAACATACCTTCAATTGACTCACAGTTTTAAAACTGTATTCGTTGACGTTACCTGTCCATCTATCTAGGAAATTTCCGTAGGTTGAGGAATTTTGAGGCGATTTGGCAACGTCGCACGAAAAGGTGTCGGGAATGACCCCCCAACATAGTCTCAACCATCAATTCCTTCAAATAACGGAGATACCCCTATTTGGACCACCTCCACTAATGGACAGGAAAGGAAATCACCTATTGTACCCCCTCATGAGACGCATGTGGTACCGAGATCATGCAACGACTTTTCAAGACTCTCTAGAAGTGGAACGGAAGTGTGTAGAACATGTAGAAACGCCAAGAAGTTTCTGGAATAAATCTGGAAGTGTCGAGAAGACCTGGCGATATAAGAGAGATCATCGCGGAACTTGGAAAGTTGTTAGTGAGCAATAGCGAACCCCGTAACAATACCTTCGTAATGAAATTGAAAAGCATCAATTTTCAAGGTAAATGTGTATAAAAGTGACCGATGCCAGCGTAAAAATACGCCAGACAAGATTTTTTGCGTGTGTGGACACTACATTCTCAAGGCGCAAGGAAAACACGCATCTGAAAAAGTAAGAAAAGCATATTTTCTTTATTTTAATCGACCCGTTCATCGAAATAAGCCTTGGATTATACAACTATTTTGCATATCATGCTATCCTTGTATTTTGGTTGAATGAAAACAAAACTTCCATGCCGTTTGCACCTCACAATCACTACAATGATTGTTATTTTTGCATGACAGATATACGAGAATTTTCGAAGAAAATCAAGAACAACATCGAGTATCCAACTGTAAACGCTGTCAACAACAATAGCTCATAGGGAAGATATGCCTCCTCCTTTGCCATCGAGCAAAAGTCAAACAACGAAAACGGAACGAAACATGTTACGCAGAGCCTGAAAACAATATACCCAAGTAGCATTTTTAGACACATTTTGGTAAATGTATCGAAACCATTGTTTCTGTTTTCGACACAAATTGGAAACTGTTGGCAACAAATATGGAAATATTTTCGAAACTTATACATTTTAAATGGCGCATTTGCACGTGTTTCTAAGTGGTTGATACTAGCGGCGACTTTCGCTGTTTCGACACACAGTCGAAACTTCTATCGAGAATGTTTCCGAACTGTTTCGAAAATGTTTTCAAAGTGTTACATCAAATGTATTTATTCAAGAGTGGCAAGTGACAGTTCATATAGAGGGCGCTGTACTGTTGGAATATGTCAAAGTATACAAAATAAGGAAACGAATAATAATTAGAAATACCTGCACAAAATAAAGACAAAATAAATTCGCCATCATGAACTTGTCACAAGTATATTTTCTATCATATAAGTTATGACTGAAAGCCTGTTTACATTACTTGGAATTTATTGCATGAAAGTTAGGTATAGCAAGGCAATTAATTGCATTGCATGACCGTTTACACATGAAGCAATTTTTGTATGCAAGTATTCTGACAAAAAATGTCGCCAACTTTAAAAATATATCTAACTCAGCTGATTAGAAAATAGGTTTTTATTGTACATACTTATCTGCCACAAGATGCTTTTTGGGACATATCGGCTTTATATTTTATAAAGATAAAAAATAAAAAATATATTAAATACGCAAAATAAACCACTCGAACGCCATTCAAAACAAATTCGATATTTTTTGAGGTTATGGTTACTTTTTATATGGCTGGTGCTTCGAAATATTACTAAAAAAGCTACTAAAAATGCATACTACTTGCAATTAAATTAGAACAAGACCTAATTTTATGCAATGCAAGTAAAACTGCATCAGCTGATCGAAAAGCGACCAACGCGCATGCTTGGAGGCAATTTTTTCTTGCATGGCACCAACTTGCACGTAATATAAACAGGCTTTTAAGTTATGAGATTTATTTCATAGTTATTGAAAAAGAGAACCAAAAATCATTGTCGAAATAAATTTTAGTGTGAAATTGAGTAATTTCGCTTTATATATTTAACGCGTTCCATTTATTTGCATTTGCAGAAATAAGAATACTTTGCAAAAAAATTAAATTAAAAATATTTTTAAAATTTTCTTTTTTCTCTTTTAAATTGAATTAGCTAGTAAAATGAAACTAACGTAACAGCTTTTTGGCTTTTCGAAAATTACAGAAATTTTATTAAAATCAATTTTAACCAGATAACCATTCATTTGTGAAAATGGCCGCCAGAATGGGAGAAATTATTCTGGCCTAAAATGGAATCAACTCACAATTTCTAGTATTTGGTTTCTATAATGTTCATGTAGCTATAATTAATAGGAAATGTGTCGAAACAGAAACACTGTTTCGATAATATATCGAAAATATGCTGAACAAACGCAACACTGCCAAATCATAACATAAAACCAAAACCTACAGAAATAGTTGAGGTCATTAATATTTTCTTTTAAACAAAAAGAACGGAAAAAATGTACTCTGTAGTTGAATCCTAGGAAAAAAATCGATTAGTCGTTACAGATGTCGATGAGACATCACTGATAATTAGAAAATAAGGCTGTGGTTTTACTTTCTCCTTTTCAAATTCCATCTTTTTTCTTTTTAGTGTCGTGTAAAACCTTGAGGAATGTTTATGCTGTTGTCTTCTTCCCATATTTTTAAAAAAACAAACGTAAAATGGTTAAATAGGTGATTCAAAAAACCAAAGTAAACAAAATGTAAAAATTAAAGGATATGATAATTTGTTCCGAAGAGATCGTAGTGTGTATATTTCTGGAAGGTTCGAAAGAGATTTCCTTCATAAGTTTCGTAAATGAATGGATACCATTGTTTGGTAAGTATTTCGAAACAGAAAAATACCCATTTGTTTTGATTAACTTAATTCGAAATTGTGTCACTACAATTTGGGAGCGCGTGTGTCTTACCACAACTTCATAATTTTAAAAATGTTTCGAAAAGTATTCATTCCCGCGTGTCGAAAATGTATCGACACTGTGGTTTGTAAAATATTTCCAAACAAACAGTTTTTAAGTGTTTCTAGTAACTAAATTCGAAAATATGTCGCAAAAGTTTCGAAACACATGTGTCTCGACACAATTTTATAATTTAAATCGAAAATGTTTCAAAACGTTACCCAGCAAAGAATTTGGGTCCATTTTGTGTCTAAATATGCTACTTGGTAGCAAGTTTCATGGAAGAGTTCAACATTTCTTACGAATTGCGTCTCTTTATTGATGGTTCCAAAACAAGTTTGAAGGTAGTTTTACTCCATAACGGTAATCAATATCCGTCAGTACCGCTTGCTTATTCTGTTGTTTTAAAAGAATCACATGAATCTATGCAATCCATACTGAATGTTATAAAATACAAAGATTTTCAGTGTGCTGACCTGAAAGTAGTAGCCATGTTACTCGAATTGCAGGGTGGATTCACTAAGTACTGCTGTTTCCTCTGTATGTGGGATAGTTGAGCTTCTAACAAACACTACTTGATAAATCACTGACCAAAAAGGACAGAATTTGTGTGCGGCAAAGAGAATGTGAAGAGCGTACGTTTAATTGATCCACAAAATGTCATTCTACCTCCATTGCATATTAAGCAAGGTTTGATGAAGAATTTTGTGAGGGCAAAGGATAAGAACTGTAAAGGGGTTTTGTATCTCAGGTCGATTTTCACAAAATTAAGTGAAGCAAAATTAAAAGAACGGAAATCTATCGGACCAGAAATGCATTCGTTAATGAATGACCCAAATTTCGATCGAAAGCTGAATAACAAAAAGTTAGAAGCCTGGATTTCACTGAAAGCTGTTTTAAATGGCTTATTAGGGAACCAGAGCCGAAAATGAGGAAATTTTAGTCAGCAATTTGTTACATTCTTACAAAGATGCCGTGTGTCGCTCAAGATTTCCATTTTGTTGATTCGAATTTTTTATTTTTTCCCCTCCATCCTTTTAGCAGTGAGCGATGAACAGGGCGAGCGGTTGAGCGCATGTGAGCAGTTTCAAGGTCGTTGGAATGCAACTATGATATTACTGTTTTGGGGTCTAAAGATAGAGGATTTTTTTGTCCCATGAGAGAAAAAGTTAAAAAATTACTTACTTCTTGTCCAAATTCAGTGTTTTTTTTTATTTGAATTGTAATACTACTATTTCTAAAAATAATGTTGTTAACTCTAGTGTAATTATTTGGTCTTAAAAATTGGAAAAGTTGATATCGATACATTTAAATCAGTTATATTTATTTATTTATTTATTTATTTATTTAAACACTGAACACCACAGAATTACAAATTCCAAATGGTTCATCTACAACTAAAACTAGCTCAGAACCAAAAGCAAAAAAGGTTGGTTCAACGAACCGTGAAAACAGCAAAAAGAGAAATAACAGTACGCTACAGGGCGCCAAACTTCAAGTACCGCTTCAGAGCATCCAGGGATATGTTGAAGATATCGATGTGAGAGTGTGTGAGAGTGTGTTGTAGTTGTGCAGCACGCGGTCGATGAAAACACTGAGCCCATAATTGGTTCTGTGCCGCCTCTCAAAAAATAAACGGGGGTGTCTCGTTTGTCTTGACGGAACTGAGATCAGAACACCCACCAGTAGATCACTGCAGTCCGTCACCCCGTGGATCAGCCTGTGAAGAAACAGCAGCTGCACGTCTCTTCTTCGCTGCTCCAAGGATTTTAAACCACAGAGTAGTAGCCTGGTGTCGCAGGTCAGGTCCTGGTGTGGGAGGTGCAGTTTGAATAAAATATATTTGGTGAATTTATTTTGAACTTATTCGATTCGCGCTTTGTGAAGAGCATAGGATGGTGACCACATAGCTGAGCAGTATTCGAGTATGCTTCTCGATAGACTGTTGTAGAGAATCTTGATCGATCCTGTGTCGTTAATGTACTTAGTGTTTCTCTTGATGAAACCGAGCATTCTAAGCTTCGCTGTACGATTCTTTCGACATGTAGGTTGGACGAGAGATTCTCTTCGAAGATGACTCCAAGATCACTACAGGATGATACACATTCCAGTTCGGTGCTTCTGATTGTGTAGGTGGTCTTAATGGGATTTGAACATCGGTGGAAGCTCATGGATTTGCATTTATTGGCATTGAGTTTAGAGAGTTATCAACACACCAGTCGGGCAAGGCTTCGAGGTCAGTCTGCAGTATATCAGAGTCAGGTGTGATGACAGAGAAGAATTTGAGATCATCGGCATAGAGTAAAAAGTGGGACGATCTGAAGCATGTCCATATGTCATTGATAAATAGGATAAACAGAACAGGGCCGATGTGCGACCCCTGTGGCACCACAGGCGTCACGCGAATCTCCTTAGACAGCAAGCCACCGACCGCAACGCGCTGCCGGCGCGGCGGTCTGTCAGGTAGGAAACAATCCATTGGAGGTAGCTACCCATAATGCCGATATCAGATAGTTTTTCAATTAGTAAGGAGTTGCAGATACTATCGAAGGCTTTAGACATGTCAGTGTACACAACGTCAACCTGCCCACCAGCCTCGACCGATAACACAGCCCCACAAAAAAGAAAAAAACAAGTGTTCGGACTTGTGGGTCGGACATATGTATTCCCATGTATTTTTCGACACTGAATTCGATCCCGAGGTCAGAAATGGATTTCCACGTCTGAAATTGGCCCCAGGGGCCAAAAATGGCCTCTATAGGGCCTGAAAGATGGATTCCGGGATGAGGTGAGGTCGAAGGTGCATGCTAAAGCCAAAGCCGGATTTGTGGTCGAAAAGTTTATGGTCAACTGGAATTCCCTGTTTGGGACCGGGAAAATGACCCCTTAGGGGCCGGAAAATCGTTTTTCGGACGTCGCAATTGCATCAGTGGTATTTTTATGTACTCTCAAATTCTGGAACTCAGACTATGCTCAAAAGTTTATGGCCAACTGGAATTCCCCGTTTGGCACCGGGAAAATGACCCCTTAGGGGCCGGAAAAGCGTGTTTCGGACGTCGCAATCGCAACAGTGGTAATTTTATGTACTCTCAAATTCTGGAACTCAGACTGTGCTCGAAAAGTTTATGGTCAACTGGAATTCCCCGTTTGGAACCGGGAAAATGACCCCTTAGGGGCCGGAAAATCGTGTTTCGGACGTCGCAATCGCAACAGTGGTAGTCCCATGAAAAAATACCCCTGACGGGGTTGGAACATTCAGTGATTTCAATATGTTGTTCTACACTGCAAGTAGGTTTGAGGTCGAGAAGGTTCCATCACGCTCGGTTCACGCCTTAATTCAAGAATTACTCCTGAGTGATAGTTTTCACAGGTAGGTATCTAAAAGATTCTGAATGCCACAAATGACCACAAATCCGGCTTTGGCTGTAGAATGCACCTTCGACCTCGCCTCATCCCGGAATCCATCTTTCAGGCCCCATAGAGGCCATTTTGGCCCCTGGGGCCAATTCCAGACGTGGAGGTTCATTTTTGAGCTCTGGATCGGATTCGGCGTCGAAAAATGTATGTCCGACCCACAAGTCCGAACACTTGTTTTTTTTTGTGGGGCTGTGTAATCCAAGATGACCCTGGTAGACTGCTAGATTTGTAGTTGTGGAGCGTCCCCGAAAGAAACCATGCTGCTCTGGAATAATGTAGTTTCTGAATGTTTAAAATAGCTCATCTGTGAGGATAGATTCGAATGGGGATAGTGGACAGTATCGAAATACCTCTATAGTTCTGTATATCTGTCCTTTTTTGTTTTTTTGCTGTTGACTGTACCTAACAAATGAGTGAAATGGGACGTGATAGAAGAAGAAACACTATGTATTTTTAATAAGAGAGCGTTTCATAAAATTAACACAATAATTTGAAGAGGGTACTAGATTTTTCTTTCAATGTGTAACGCAGTAAATTATAGTTCTTGGAATAAGTGTCAGACAGCGAAAAAGTTACGACGTTTCGCCTTTAGTTACACAATGCATCTTCAGGGAACTCTATTCTACAAGATCAAAACAGTAGTCGAGCCTATAGAGAGGTAATAGCCGACTAGATTTACTACGATGAGATTCATTCGGGAAATTCTTACTTTGCGAGACAAACATCTTATAGTAATAAGAAAATATTTTGGTGGCGCTCGGATAGTTTAAAATATCCCTAGTTTACATTTTTTGAACAAGTCTTAAACTGTAAGTCTAATAATAAGATGATTCAAAGAAGTATTAAAGAATTTAAAAATAAAACTTAAGAAAATTTTTTCGTGTTGGGCGTCAAACAAAAAATTTGTTTAGCTTTAATTTTTTAAAATATTTTCTTATGTATTCTAAACCCATTTTAATAATATTTTACAGAAACGATTTCGATTACAGGTCCGGATAACTCTATAAATAAAAATGTTAAATTATTACGTACTGATACATATTGATAACTAAAGCTGTGCAATATACGACAGCTGTCAGTGACATTACCGTTTTATTTATTAGTTTGTAGTGATATAAATAAAATATCTATTTTTTTCAAGTGCCTTTTCCTTTATGAAGGTTGGCAATCATCGGGACTATACGTATTCTCGAGGTAGCTGATCTGAATAATTGAATTGTTGTACAGCCAAACCATTCTCGCAAATTTCGCAACCATGAATGGCGTCTTCTTCCTATTGATCGACGTCCCTAGATCTTTCCCTGTACTTATTACTTATAGTAGGTGGTATTTTGTTTCTCTCATGATATGACCCAAATATTCTAGTTTTCGTTTTTTGATGGTAAGTACGACTTCTCTGCCATTTCTCATTCTACTCACGATTTCTGCATTTGTTACTCTGTCAGTCCATTTTATTTTCAATATCCTGCTGTACATCCATACCACGAAAGCATCCAGTTTCCGCATATATACTTTTTTAAGCGTCCATGCCTCTACCTCATAGTACAGCACTGCGAGCACATAACATCTCCCCATCCTTATCTTAAGTTTTAGGCTTTTTTTTTTTAGGTTGTCGGTCAAGACTACCCTTCCCAGTATATATGTTACCGGCAAAGTCCGTTTCATCGTCATACTTAAGTTTGCCTAGGTAAACCGCACATTGCCGGGGCGTTTTCGGCAGAGTCCGAAATTGTTCTCTATTTCGGAGTTTGCCTAGAATGTAACCCGGCAAACTTAGGTGTGCCAAACACGTTTTAGGAAAAGTCCGAAATAATAAATTTGTGACCGTTACGTCGCTGGTCATTTTCTAGTCGTAACTAGTTATAGTCTGTTTGTAATACGTCGCAGGTACACACGCACTGCGTTGATTGTTTAAGATGGCATTTTCCGGTCGCGTCCATGGTGGACAACTTAATTTCATTTTGTCATTAATATCCTGCAAGCAATTTTTAGTTAATTATTTAAAGTTTCAACGTGTATAATGATTTCATTCAAAAGATTAATATTTTAAAAGATCTATGGTGACTTTTTTTCTGACACTAGGACCTCAATATTCTTTTTAAATATTATTTTCCTAAAATAAATCATAAAATATCTTGAGACCTTTAATAATACGTTAAAAAATACCTATACAATATGAATCTACGGTTAATATTGTGACAATATTCATTCAAAAGAAAAATAAAGCAAAACATTGTACTAAAATCAAATTAAGTTGGCAATAAATGGATGTGGTCGGTAAATGCAGCCTTAAGCAGGGTGTGCATTGAATCGACTCGGCTCGGCTCGGCACGGCACGGCACAGTCAAAAGGTTTGGTATACATGCAATTATATGAAGAGGAGCGCATTGAATCGGTTTCGCCCGCTCGTAACGACCAAATCGGAATCAGAGCAAAAATTGCCGAACCGAAATGTCCGACTGCCTGCGACTACTTCTCGTATTGAGACGCAAGCGGAAAAGATAGGTGTGCAATGGCGGACGAAGTTTTGACAGTAAACGTTCGTTTTTATGGTTTTTTGTACGACCCGAAGAATCACGAAAATGTGCGGAAGGAGGCTTAGGAGGAAATAGCGAAAAAACGTCTGAAACGATACTACGTCTATACATCACAATAGTTGCAGCTGTTTTAAAGAACCGATAGCCGAATCAATGCGCTTTGACTATCGCCATTCCGAACGAAACTTACCGAGCCGAGTCTATTCAATGCGCGCCCTGCTTTGAGTGTTTGTCTATTCGTCTAACTGGACCAGGTTTGCTCAGGCTTGTTATTATCATTTAATAAAAAAAGTTTAATAAGTATATTATGAAGGTATATTTAACTTAATGAAATACGATGAAATCATGTTATTTACAGGCTTAGCATCACTAGTATACCAATTATCATGATACAACACAAAAGTAAGAACATATTTCGGACTTTTCCTAAAACGTGTTTGGCAAACCTAAGTTTGGCGGGTTACATTCTAGGCAAACTCCGAAATAGAGAACAATTTCGGACTTTGCCGAAAACGCCCCGGCAATGTGCGGTTTACCTAGGCAAACTTAAGTATGACGATGAAACGGACTTTGCCGGTAACATATGTATATATATATATATATATATATATATATATATATATATATATATATACATATATATATATATATATATATATATATATATATATATATATATATATATATATATATATATATGTACGTCGACGGTACAAATGCACCATTGTACAACAATAGTAGAAAAATGGAAGATTTCTTGGCCTATAGGTAATATAATAAATGTAAATGCGAAGATTTACTTCTTCGCTAGTGCAGCGAAAAGGCCGTGAATGAAAAATAAAAATAATGAGGACTATCTTTGATTCTGGTCTGGGTGACCTCCTGCTATCGATTTCTGAGCCCCTAATATATATATATATATATATATATATATATATATATATATATATATATATATATATATATATATATATATATATATATATATATATATATATATATACATATATATATATATATATATATATATATATATATATATATATATATATATATATATATATATATATATATATATATACATATATATATATATATAAATGCTAGAAACTAGCGCGGATCGATACATAAAAAAGAGAGGAGAATTATTGTGGGCATGTCCGCTAGCAATGAACAGTAAAATGAAAAGTTAGAATGGTAACCCGTACGACACGTGTTTCTGCTCATTGGCTTCATCAGGCCCACGTATGTGACTGTGCCTCTCAACATAAGTCGAGATGCACAAAGTCACATACGCAGTTGCGGGTGTAACCTTAAGAAAAGGGGAAAAAAAAATATATTTAACGAGGACCACAAACAGGAGCCAGTGCACCAATTTGTGGCTTCAGCCAAAAGACCCCTTTTTTGGGGGCAACAATTAGCGTCGCCGACGGAGGCAACTATAGCCAACTGTCGTGGTATCCTATAAGCCCAAGAGAAGAAAAACAAATGCTAGAAACTAGCGCGGATCGATACATAAAAAAGAGAGGAGAATTATTGTGGGCATGTCCGCTAGCAATGAACAGTAAAATGAAAAGTTAGAATGGTAACCCGTACGACACGTGTTTCTGCTCATTGGCTTCATCAGGCCCACGTATGTGACTGTGCCTCTCAACATAAGTCGAGATGCACAAAGTCACATACGCAGTTACGGGTGTAACCTTAAGAAAAGGGGAAAAAAAATATATTTAACGAGGACCACAAACAGGAGCCAGTGCACCAATTTGTGGCTTCAGCCAAAAGACCCCTTTTTTGGGGGCAACAATTAGCGTCGCCGACGGAGGCAACTATAGCCAACTGTCGTGGTATCCTATAAGCCCAAGAGAAGAAAAACAAATGCTAGAAACTAGCGCGGATCGATACATAAAAAAGAGAGGAGAATTATTGTGGGCATGTCCGCTAGCAATGAACAGTAAAATGAAAAGTTAGAATGGTAACCCGTACGACACGTGTTTCTGCTCATTGGCTTCATCAGGCCCACGTATGTGACTGTGCCTCTCAACATAAGTCGAGATGCACAAAGTCACATACGCAGTTACGGGTGTAACCTTAAGAAAAGGGGAAAAAAAATATATTTAACGAGGACCACAAACAGGAGCCAGTGCACCAATTTGTGGCTTCAGCCAAAAGACCCCTTTTTTGGGGGCAACAATTAGCGTCGCCGACGGAGGCAACTATAGCCAACTGTCGTGGTATCCTATAAGCCCAAGAGAAGAAAAACAAATGCTAGAAACTAGCGCGGATCGATACATAAAAAAGAGAGGAGAATTATTGTGGGCATGTCCGCTAGCAATGAACAGTAAAATGAAAAGTTAGAATGGTAACCCGTACGACACGTGTTTCTGCTCATTGGCTTCATCAGGCCCACGTATGTGACTGTGCCTCTCAACATAAGTCGAGATGCACAAAGTCACATACGCAGTTACGGGTGTAACCTTAAGAAAAGGGGAAAAAAAATATATTTAACGAGGACCACAAACAGGAGCCAGTGCACCAATTTGTGGCTTCAGCCAAAAGACCCCTTTTTTGGGGGCAACAATTAGCGTCGCCGACGGAGGCAACTATAGCCAACTGTCGTGGTATCCTATAAGCCCAAGAGAAGAAAAACAAATGCTAGAAACTAGCGCGGATCGATACATAAAAAAGAGAGGAGAATTATTGTGGGCATGTCCGCTAGCAATGAACAGTAAAATGAAAAGTTAGAATGGTAACCCGTACGACACGTGTTTCTGCTCATTGGCTTCATCAGGCCCACGTATGTGACTGTGCCTCTCAACATAAGTCGAGATGCACAATGCATCTCGACTTATGTTGAGAGGCACAGTCACATACGTGGGCCTGATGAAGCCAATGAGCAGAAACACGTGTCGTACGGGTTACCATTCTAACTTTTCATTTTACTGTTCATTGCTAGCGGACATGCCCACAATAATTCTCCTCTCTTTTTTATGTATCGATCCGCGCTAGTTTCTAGCATTTGTTTTTCTTCTCTTGGGCTTATAGGATACCACGACAGTTGGCTATAGTTGCCTCCGTCGGCGACGCTAATTGTTGCCCCCAAAAAAGGGGTCTTTTGGCTGAAGCCACAAATTGGTGCACTGGCTCCTGTTTGTGGTCCTCGTTAAATATATTTTTTTCCCCTTTTCTTAAGGTTACACCCGTAACTGCGTATGTGACTTTGTGCATCTCGACTTATGTTGAGAGGCACAGTCACATACGTGGGCCTGATGAAGCCAATGAGCAGAAACACGTGTCGTACGGGTTACCATTCTAACTTTTCATTTTACTGTTCATTGCTAGCGGACATGCCCACAATAATTCTCCTCTCTTTTTTATGTATCGATCCGCGCTAGTTTCTAGCATTTGTTTTTCTTCTCTTGGGCTTATAGGATACCACGACAGTTGGCTATAGTTGCCTCCGTCGGCGACGCTAATTGTTGCCCCCAAAAAAGGGGTCTTTTGGCTGAAGCCACAAATTGGTGCACTGGCTCCTGTTTGTGGTCCTCGTTAAATATATTTTTTTTCCCCTTTTCTTAAGGTTACACCCGTAACTGCGTATGTGACTTTGTGCATCTCGACTTATGTTGAGAGGCACAGTCACATACGTGGGCCTGATGAAGCCAATGAGCAGAAACACGTGTCGTACGGGTTACCATTCTAACTTTTCATTTTACTGTTCATTGCTAGCGGACATGCCCACAATAATTCTCCTCTCTTTTTTATGTATCGATCCGCGCTAGTTTCTAGCATTTGTTTTTCTTCTCTTGGGCTTATAGGATACCACGACAGTTGGCTATAGTTGCCTCCGTCGGCGACGCTAATTGTTGCCCCCAAAAAAGGGGTCTTTTGGCTGAAGCCACAAATTGGTGCACTGGCTCCTGTTTGTGGTCCTCGTTAAATATATTTTTTTTTCCCCTTTTCTTAAGGTTACACCCGTAACTGCGTATGTGACTTTGTGCATCTCGACTTATGTTGAGAGGCACAGTCACATACGTGGCCTGATGAAGCCAATGAGCAGAAACACGTGTCGTACGGGTTACCATTCTAACTTTTCATTTTACTGTTCATTGCTAGCGGACATGCCCACAATAATTCTCCTCTCTTTTTTATGTATCGATCCGCGCTAGTTTCTAGCATTTGTTTTTCTTCTCTTGGGCTTATAGGATACCACGACAGTTGGCTATAGTTGCCTCCGTCGGCGACGCTAATTGTTGCCCCCAAAAAAGGGGTCTTTTGGCTGAAGCCACAAATTGGTGCACTGGCTCCTGTTTGTGGTCCTCGTTAAATATATTTTTTTTTCCCCTTTTCTTAAGGTTACACCCGTAACTGCGTATGTGACTTTGTGCATCTCGACTTATGTTGAGAGGCACAGTCACATACGTGGGCCTGATGAAGCCAATGAGCAGAAACACGTGTCGTACGGGTTACCATTCTAACTTTTCATTTTACTGTTCATTGCTAGCGGACATGCCCACAATAATTCTCCTCTCTTTTTTATGTATCGATCCGCGCTAGTTTCTAGCATTTGTTTTTCTTCTCTTGGGCTTATAGGATACCACGACAGTTGGCTATAGTTGCCTCCGTCGGCGACGCTAATTGTTGCCCCCAAAAAAGGGGTCTTTTGGCTGAAGCCACAAATTGGTGCACTGGCTCCTGTTTGTGGTCCTCGTTAAATATATTTTTTTTCCCCTTTTCTTAAGGTTACACCCGTAACTGCGTATGTGACTTTGTGCATCTCGACTTATGTTGAGAGGCACAGTCACATACGTGGGCCTGATGAAGCCAATGAGCAGAAACACGTGTCGTACGGGTTACCATTCTAACTTTTCATTTTACTGTTCATTGCTAGCGGACATGCCCACAATAATTCTCCTCTCTTTTATATATATATATATATATATATATATATATATATATATATATATATATATATATATATGTATATATATATATATATATATATATATATATATATATATATATATATATATATATATATATATATATATATATATATATATATATAGTAGGGGCTCAGAAATCGATAGCAGGAGGTCACCCAGACCAGAATCAAAGATAGTCCTCATTATTTTTATTTTTCATTCACGGCCTTTTCGCTGCACTAGCGAAGAAGTAAATCTTCGCATTTACATTTATTATATTACCTATAGGCCAAGAAATCTTCCATTTTTCTACTATTGTTGTACAATGGTGCATTTGTACCGTCGACGTCGAGAAAATCGACATTCGACATACTTTCGAGTATTATTGTGTTAGCAGCCAAACATTTTTGGAGCAACACTGGGTGAACTAGTTGGCGCGAGCCACTACATCTTACCCATCCTTTCCGAACATTTTGGATATATGGACTCTCTTTGATTCTGGTCAAATCGTGGTCTGTTCTTCAGCCACCCTGGGTGTAAGCCTGCCCGCTGATGGGTAAGGGCCCAGAAATCGATAGCAGGAGGTCACCCAGACCAGAATCAAAGATAGTCCTCATTATTGTAATTTTTCATTCACGGCCTTTTCGCTGCACTAGCGAAGAAGTAAATCTTCGCATTTACATTTATTATATATATATATATATATATATATATATATATATATATATATATATATATATATATATATATATATATATATATATATATATATATATATATATATGTATATATATATATATATATATATATATATATATATATATATATATATATATATATCAACTGTTCCTATAGGTTCATTGTTTACGTAGATGTTCTCGTTGATTTGTGTTCTCTTGGTTTGATACATCGTCTTTGTTTTCTTTACATTAAGTGATATGCCATACTCTTCACTTGCTGTTGTTATTTTATGAATCAGTATCTGCATATCTTCTAAGTTGGTAAATGACAGAACCGTATCATCTGCATATCTTATGTTGTTTATAGGTAATCCATTAACTTTAACTCCTCTCGTTTCATCGGCCAATGCTTTTTTCAGTATTTCTATTGAGTAGAGATGAAAGAGTGTAGGCGACAATACGCATCCCTGCCTGACTCCGATCCTGACAGACGCTTTCTGATGGAAGTAGAGGTTCATGATGATTCTAATATTTCGTATATCTAGGTTTTTTCCTTGAAGTTCAATAAGCTGTTCATGACGCAGGTACATCGTCACTTTGTTGTAGTTAATGAAAGAAACATAAATGTCTTGGTTCATGTCCATAATCTTTGGGCAAGCATGTTCAGTACGAAGAGTGCCTCTCTGGTGCCAAGACCGAATCGGTAGTCAAACTGGGTTTCGCTAATGCCTTGTTCCAATTTCTTGTAGATTCTACTGTGAATAATCTTCAAGAACGTTTTCAATATGTCACTCATAAGACTGATTGTTCAGTAGTCTGAATAATGTTTAGCATTTGTCTTTTTCGGAAGAGTAACAAACGTTGATGTGAGCCATTCATTGGGTGTAATTCCTGTTTTATATATGGCATTGAAGCTAACAAGAACGTGTATATGTTCCTCTTCGATCAGTTTGAGGATTTCAGAGGGTAGCTCGTCAGGACCTGGAACTTTTCTGCATTTTAATGTTGTTATAGCATGGATGACCTCCTGTTTAGTTATTTCTGGTCCACTGTCGCCTTGCTCGTTTTCCAGTGTGATCATGTGTCTGTCACCTTCAAAAAGTTCTTCTAAGTATTCTTTCCAGGTTGTCAGTTTCCTCTGTTATTATTTTGCCTGTTTTGATCAGTTAGTGCACATGGTTGTCTTCGTTTATGTATTCTTGCAAGTTATTTTACTTTCATGTGCATTGAAGATGTCGTGCTTGGTTTGTCGTTCCCCTATTTCATCGCGCTTGTTCTTATAATATGCTTGCTTTGCCTTTCTGATTTTCGACCGAATTTCTCTCTGAAGATGTTTGTTTGCGTCGTTGTTGTTTCTCACTCTGCGTCTCTCATTAATTTGTTTGAGAATTTCAGGAGTCATCCATTCCTATTTCTTCTTTTTGTATTCACTAGTTAGAATCGTCTTGCTAGGTTCCATTGATGCATTCTTACGAGTATCATCTTTCATCTATTCCTTTCTGTGTATCTATCCCATTTGCTACAAGATTTTTGAGATTTGACTTTATTTTGTAATTGTTGTTTTACTTCTTGATTATGCAAACGGGACATGTCTATTCTCATCGTCTTTGTCCTATATGTTTGCCTTTTGAGTTTGATGTTGAATTAAGCTATCACAGGGTTATGGTCCGAGGAGATATCCACAACTGGGTATGTTTGGACAGATTCAATTGTATTTTTATATCGGTCTTTTGTTAGAATATAAGTAGTATATTTGATTTCTGACGATATGGTGCTCCCTATATTGAGGTATATAAACGATGGTCTGGTAGTTTGTAGAAAGTATTCGTCGCTATAAACTCATTCTCTTGACAGAACTGTAATAGTCGATCACCTCTTTCATTTCTTGATCCTAGTCCGTGCCCCCCTATGTATTTGCTCGATCTACCCTTACCAATCTTTGCATTAAAATCTCCTAGCACTATTGTGATGTCACGTGTTTTAAGAGATCGTAGAACATTGTCAGTTTCCTCGTAGAAATTCTCCACTAGTCGGTCAGACTTATCTGCGGTAGGTGCTTAAATTTGGATAATATTTAGTTTGCAGTGGTTTATTTGCAGTACAGTCGTAGTAGCATTACACGCTCGGATTTGGGAACAAAGTTCACTACTGATCTGTTTACCTCTCTAGATGTCATTATAGCAACTCCGTATCTATATCGTGCCATTTATTGTAGATTGTTGACCGGAACTTGGCCATCTCGTATCGCTATGATCTAGGATACCCAGGTTTAATCTCTGCATTTCCTGTGCAACATTAAATATTTTTCCAGCCTCGTGTACACTTTGTACATTCCATATACATTCCATGTACCATGTACCAATTCTCATAGCTCATATCCTCATATCTATTAATTTATATTTATTCATGGTTGCTGATGTCTCTGCGTACATATAAATCCTCTTTTCAGTTTTGTTCTGACCATGAATCGATACCGTGGCCTACCGTTTGCTAGTTGCGTTGGAAATTTTCCTGCGCGTTTGGTGGACTTCCAGACCCCTTAGACTGTACAAAAGTCGATATGTTGCTGCGTGGAAGGGTGAGTATTGCATGGCAAAACCAACTGTTTGTTCCTTGTGAACATTTTTAAGGAAATGTTTTTGAGCAGCTGCACGACTTCCTAAGTCAGAACATTGGGGGTGTTCTAGAGGAGGCTCGAAATCCTGTGTTATGCGTAGCGAACACAGCAGTTGTAAATGGATTATTCTGCAAATAATCTACGTCTTCTTTGTTTGTCGTTTTTTGTTTCTTAAATCTGTTCCTCTCAACCTTTCCCCTGTATGCTGTTGTCACCATTTTTCCGCAATTGCTTTGATAGTACTTTTAAATTTCCCATATCTATCTGCCACTCTTTGATAAGACCATCCTTCTTCTATTAAAGCAACTATTTTTGTTTCTTCAAATATGCTTAAATAAGCCATTTTTAAATTGCGCTTCGAAATTAAAATAAGTATACTTTGACAAATTATTCAAGTGACAGTGTCAAATAGTTTGTCAGGATAAAGGTAATAAAGATATAAAAAGTTACATTTACGTTGAAGCACTAACGCCGTACGAATTTATGTGACGGCCACTGTACCATACAGAAGTGTTTTTTGCTCGTTCCTTTTGCTTCTGGATTTTTAATAGCCACTGGAAAAGCAGTTTCAAACTCATATTTATTTTTATGAAAGTGTCCAGCTTAGCCAAGGCGTCGTCCAAATATTATTTAAAATAAAAATCGTTACTAAACACTTGAAAAAAATAATTAAATGAAATCCTTTAAACATAAAACTAAATCTGCATAACCGCTATGGTTTGCAATTAATCACTAGTCATGATATTTATTTCGTTAGAACGGAAGAGCTCTATTAAACTTCTGCTGTAAGAAAAGAAATTATTCACAAAACTGACTATTTAAAACTGATTTCTTCACCACTAACTCGTTAAATAATTTTTACCCAAATGCCCCAGAAGATAACAAATAGGCGCTAAGGGAATTCCTATCTTTATTTCAGCAAAAAGCTGGAATCCGTTCTTAGGCCGTAAATATTATACAAGGAAATCACAGGGTAAGGTTTAAAATGGAATCCGTGAACCCCGAGTCAGGATTTGCGAAGTTTTCATTGTGTAAATAAATTAGAATATTTTGAATCAATAAAAATAGCTTACTACTTAGATTTAAAACAGGCAAAAACATTTAGATAAAACAATGATACAAACACACACAAAATTATTTTTAGCTGTTTCAGTAAGTGTACCAAAAGAAGTAATAATTTGATGCACAAATGGTTTCAGAAACGATGAAGGTATTGGTGCTGAGATACACGAAACAAATATTTTTTTCACTCTAAATGAATAGCCCACGTGTTTCCTGCAAAAATATATGAAATTTTACAATATTTTTTAACCATTGGGTCTGTATTATATTTAAATTAAATAGTCAGTCAGTACTAAAGGCATTTATGTCACCGACGATAACGCGCATATTAAGATTCTCAAGAGGGACTAGACTTTGTCAGGTAAGAACACATCTGGGCCTCAGTGGATACCACGACATGAAGGTAACGAGTGATTTTTAATTATTTTGCTCGAAGTTAGCTTTGCATTTTGGCACTCGCATGGCTGTTGTGCGTAGATAGTAACATTATTATTTGTGACATTTACGTTTGATTTGAGTTTGTGTATTCATGAAGTTTAAAAAACTGAGTAATTTCTTGTTGGTTTTTGAGATTTTTCAGCGGTACAAGTTTTGACGAAGCTCTGTTGCCGGATTGAATGTTCTGGTGCTGCTTTGATGAATTTCGAAACGAGTTTTCTGATGTTGCGGTGACCTTTCATAATTTTCGCACTGGGTCGGAATAAATAAATTTCGTGAAACTGCTTCTGTTCAACACAAAAAAAGGTGCTAGAAGACCAACGAAACGTTCAAATGAGGTTATTGAAGAAGCACGGCAAATTATGGAAATAATCCTTCAACTTAAATTTGACATCTTTCTCAGCAAATTCAGTCAACAGATTTATGCTACTGTACATGTCAGAAAATTCTAAAAAAGGACCTGCATCTATACCCTTATCGAGTGATGACTATTCATGAACTTTTTCCTAATTATATTCCCCAAAGACTAAATTTTTGTAAATGGTTCTTAAACAATTTTCAAGACGAAAAACATGGTGGTTTTGCAAAAATCTTTTTCACTGATGAGACTTATTTTTATTTATCAGGTTATGTTAATTCGCAAAATATGCGAATATGGACTACTGAAAATCCTCATGTTTTTGTAGAAAGGCCGCTTCATTCGCAAAAAGTTGGCGTATGGGCAGCAATTAGCTCTAGAAGAATAATCGGCCCAATTTATTTTGATGGCACGATTACAGCTGAGAGATATCGGACAGAAATTTTAACACCATTTATCCATGATCTGCATGATGACGAATTACGGAGAGACTACTGATAACAGGATGGCGCTACACCTCGTGTAACCAGAGAAAATTTAAAGTTTTTAAGCGATTTTTTTTAAAACAATCGACACACGAAAAATATGGCCACCCCGTTCCTGTAATTTGACAACCTGCGATTTCTTTTAGTAGCCTTTTATAAAAAATTCCATTTATCGGACTCCAATTGAGGATATAAATGATCTCAAACGAAGAATTTATAAAGAAATTGCCGAAATTGACAATTCTCCAAACTTACTAATAGATGCTTTTTTTTTGGGTAAGAAAAAGAATCAGAAGGTGTCTAGAAGAAGGAGGCGGTCATATAAAGTGGGCTATTGAAATAAGGTAAATCATCATTTCATTTTAGATTCCTTAGAAAAACACTATTATAAATTTCCAAAGTGACAACGCTGCTTTCTCACAAACGCACTATGGTCTAATCTACGCGGTAATGTTACACCACGTGTTCCTGAGCACAGCCTCCTTGAGCAAAATAATTAAAAATCACTCGTTATGGCTGGACATGAAAAAACCGTATTTGCAATGAAGAGCAGTACAATACTCTTGAACTGGCTATTGGAGTGCCAAAGTGTCAGTTTATATAAGAGGAACAAAATCCACTAGAGCAACAAAGATAAACTGAACAACAGGAAGTACTCTATACAAACCAACGGAGAGCCACCACCGATATTTTGACGAGGCATGGCTATCAAGAACCGCAATGTGAGACTATATAATGGAAGTTTAAGGTGCAGACTTTGTGGTCAAGAAAGCAAGACAGTCTATTGCGTAATTACATTACAATTAACTTCGTCGGAGGTTAAACAAAATTTTCGGACAACCAGAACTAGAACCAACAGAAATTCTTGTTTACTTCTTGACTAACCTACGTGCAAGGAACTAGAACAACTAAATGCAGGGCTAAATGTTAAAAAAGTATATGTATGTTTGAGTAGGACTGGAAAAAACGAAGTTACAAACTTCTTTGTCTCCACTTTTTCCCAACTGCCATATGAGACTGTATAATGGAAATTTATGGTGCAGACTTTGTGGTCAAGAAAGAAAAACAGTCCAATACGTTATTGCAATTAACTTCGTCTGAAGAAAAACCAAATTTTTGGGCAACCAAAATTAGAACCATTAGAAATTCTTCTTTACTTCTTGGCTAACCTACGTGTAAGGAACTAGGACAAGTAAATGCAGGGCTAATTTTTTAAAAAAATTATATGCATATTTGATTAGGACAGGAAAAAAAAGTTACAAACTTCTTTGTCTCGGTTTTTACCAACCGCAATATGAGACTGTTTAATGGAAATTTAAGGTGCAGACTGTGGCCAAGAAAGAAAGGTGGTCCCATATGATATGGCAATTAACTTCGTCTGAAGAATAACCAAATTTTCGGACAACCAGAACAAGAACCAATAGAAATTCTTGTTTACTTCTTTGCTAATCTATGTGCAAGGAACTAGAACAACTAAATGCAGGGCTCAATTTAAAAAAAATGATGTTGTCACCAAATAATTTTTTCCATCACTCCCGGGTCAACCCTTCCTGCTTGGTAAGCGGAGTTCGATCGCGACGACGCGCGTCGGTCGACGCGCGTCGGCAGATCGGGCCGGCGGTGGGGCGGCAGGGGTCGATTTGGGAGGTGAAACAGCTGAACACGGGAGTGAACCTTTCGAGCCAAGCGAGACCGTTGCGAAGTTAGAGCACGTCCCGACGACTTTCCTGGCCTCGACGGTGTATTTAGGAATTAATAAATAGGACTCTTTTGAATACTTGTAAATTGTGTAAAATATAAATATTCATTTTAATTTGATAAATAATGCTGCAGTAATTAATGATGAAACCAGTGTTTTAATAAAGATCCCGTGACAATCTCGGTGAAGAAAAACCAAATTTTCGGACAACCAGAACTAGAACCACTAGAAATTGTTGTTTACTTTTTGACTTACTTATGTGCAAGAAGCTAGGACAACTAAATCCAGGGCTAAATTAAAAAAACATTTATATTTGTTTAGGACAGGAAAAAACGAAGTTACAAAATCTTTGTCTTCGCTTTTTCCTAACTATATATGAGGTTGACATTCCTGGCAGTCATCTCCATAACCCTCGTCCTAAGTTTCTTTTCCTGTTAAAGTTCGCCCCTTTTTCTTCTCAACTCCATCCAACAATCTCTGCATTGGTATTCCTCAACCTCTTCTTTCATTGCCAGCCATCATTTTGCCGAAATAATAATTACTTTCTCTAATCTAATGTCCGTTAGTTTCTCTAATCTAATGTCCGTTACTTTCTCTAATCTAATGCCTGTAGTCTAAGAAGGGTACAGTGTTACTGGAAAGACTGTATCTTCTTAGATATTTCCACAAACTTGATGATTCCTCTTATTCTTTTATTCCAACCTTTTTCTCTTCTTGTCATCCCGCCGATAACATCATTGATCTTAAGAGTCTGATTTCTGTCACAGATAACATTTCATGCCTTAACATGTTGCCGCTCCATACACCACTGTAGGTCTAATGACTGTTTCATAAACCATTCCTTTCTACCTCGCGCTGCTACGCCCTAGCACATGACCTCTGCTGAAATATTTTCACTCGTAAATATTTATTTGCAAATTTTAGTAAAATTATCAATATTTATGATTCTCTAATTTCAGATTTAAAACTTCATTCAAGCTAACCTATTAGTCTATTAAATTCGTCTCCCCGAAAACAAATTTTATACCTTTTAAATCGGCTTCTATTACATCTCTCTTCTAGTTCACCACATCACAACTTTACGTGTAAGATAAAACACTTAAGTACTTTACATAATTAAAGAAAGTGGAATCTCTAACAGTAAGTTGCAAAACCATTAGTGTAATTATAAACATAATAAAGCAATTATGTCTCTCTAAGTTAGGGTGTAATCGAGCTTAGTTTTATGTTGTAAAGCTTAGCAACTTAGTAAAGCACTAGCTGACTAATGTTAATAACTTTTAACTATCTATAAAACACATTGAAATCGAGGTGTCGTATTTGTTTTGCACGTCCCTCGATAGCAGGGAAAAATTGTAATTTTGAACAAATTACATCACGAGATTTCTTCATATCTTAACATTTTTAGTCCCCAAATTGCAAAAAATATGTTTTCTCATTTTCATCACTCTGTCTGTCTAATTCCACAAAAGCTCAAAACAAATTCTCGACTGAAAAGAATGCGATTTTGCACTCGAAGGCAAGGCTTTAACCTGGCTCAAAAGCGAAGATACATTCGATAAGATATGTACAGGGTAAGCACCTAAAATAGTACAGCTCTTATCTAAAGTTTTCCTGGATAAATAAAAGTAACGCAATCAAACTTTTTCAAACTATTAAGCCATTTTTAACGTATTGGCATTCTTAAGCCTCGAGACCATCTAATAACCTTAAGGCGATGTTTGGATAGTGATAAAAGCAAAGCTCGTATAAATCACGACCCTGCCTAGTTCTAAACCCTGCACACATACATAATATTATGTAAATTACAAAAATGTACTCCTATAGACTTCCAATCCGTATAGGTTCAGCTTTTCTCATATATTCTTTAAATATTGATATCTATATCTGACTCATAAAATATCCGAGCAGTACAAACGCCCGTAACTTGTCTCTTTATGCAATAAGTCAGCACTGCCTATTGACAGCATGAAAAGGTAAATAAATGTTATTCTGGCATAAACGTAAAGCTTTTCTAATTTAGTGAATTTTCGCTTGACATTGGCTTTTAAAACTTGTGGTAACGAAAATTATTGTAGAAAATAAGTCAGATGGGTTGAACTTATGTTCGTGAGGTAATATGCACCCCTCAACCCTATCCAATATATGGTCTATTAAGACCTATCCCTAGGGTTGTAGGTCACCATAAAAATTGAAATTTACTGACTTTTAATTGCTAAAATCCAAATTTGTGAATCTTTATTCTCTCTAAACCATGGTTTATAAAAAATATATGGTCCGCCAATTTCGTCGACAGTTTGATGTTTGGTTGCTTCGCTCACTTCTTTATTCACACATCCATTTACACATTCTCATTTCTAACAACTAATCTTTTTTATCCAATTTCTTTACTGGCCAAGTTTCGCTCCATACAACTTTGAAAATCTGATCACTGTTTTACGAACCACTAACTTTTCGTCTTGTATCTTTAGTTCTGTTCTTCCTTCATCATATAATTCCCTGCTTTTCTTTCTACGGATTTTAAACCTCTATCTTTGAAGGATCTTCTGCAGGACTTTCTTTTCAATGCCTTGCCTTCTAGGAAGACATATTACAATATCATACACCAGAAGGCTTCACCTTGGACCATGGCATCCATAACAAGGCTGAATAGATAGGGACTTATGTAAAGCTGAACCCTGGTGCAAGTCAACCATAAATGTAAAGCACCGTGCCAGTCTTCCACTGCGTCTTTTCTGAATTCTAGCTCCTGCCTACGTACATATCGTCCACAATACTCACTTACACTTCTGGCACTCCTTTCTCCTTCACATACCTCCATACTTCCTGCCCTGAAACTCTGTCGTAGGCCTTCTCCATGTCGATAAAAAACATATACAATCCTTTCGGCGCCTCCTGATGCTTTTCCAGAGCCAGTCTTAATATAATAATTGCATTCGTTGTACTTCTACCTGGCATGAATCCAAACTGCTCTTGTCAGATTGGCGTCCCTTTTCTGCCCTTGTTTTAAGATCTCTTCCCAGATCTTGATAGTATGTGACGTCAGCTTGTTTCCTCTATAGTGTTGAATGTCTCCCTTTTCGTGATAAATGAGCTCAATAATGCTGTGTCTTTACTGACATTCCTGTGTGCTCAGGCCCCAAACATTTCGACAACCTCAACTGAATGTGGTCTGGTCCCGTTGCTCTTATGGCATCATTTTCTAGAAGCGATTCTCTACCGCTTCTCGATCTTATGCATACATTGCTGTCGTGCGATGGTTTGACACTTTACCCTTTACACTTTATCCCTTAAGGCAAGCTTTAAATTCTCTTTATTCAGTAGTTCCAGTTCTCATGACTATCACTTATTTGGAAAATGCTTTATTTTTTCAGTAATCATGACTATCGACTACTTTTTTTTAATAAAATTGTTAACACCAGTAGACATGACATTATTTTATTTTATTTTAGACATTTTATATTTACTTTACCTAAAATTTTTAGATAACTGTTAGAACGAGGCCTTTTCTACAACGTAAACTAATATTTTGCTAATACCAATAAACTTGGACGTGATTGGACAAAACAACTGGACTAATTAAACTCAAAATTCGTTCTTGCAAAGCAATTACACTGAGTGGCCATCGCATCCTAGGAGACGCAGCAGGCCCAAAGGGGAAATCGGATACAGAATTTTAAAAAATCACAAAAAAAAATAATCAAAACTGAGCAAATCAAATTAAAATACGCTTTGACGTCAGAAATCTTTTCGAATCTAATGAAACAAGCTTAGAATGTATATTTTTAAAATATAAATCTGTACAAGTAATATAAGAAACCCTATGAAATGCTTTTACTAATTTTACTGTAAAGTTATATGAAATGTATAAAAAAAGTATCCTTAAAATAATGCTTTGAAAATGAAATATATCTTTATTTTCTTTCAATTACTTTTTTAAAAATAATTTACCGAATTCATAAATACCCTATATTTTTAAACACAGAAAGAAGCCTAATTGATTTATTTTTAAAATTTTTAGACAAAATAAGAGATCTACACACGTTGGAAAAAGTTAGTACAACAAACCACCCAATTAGTACGATAATTAGTTAATTAAAAAGCAGATGATATTCATATTTAAAGTCTCTGTTGCTGTGAGAAACGATTTTTTTTTCATTTTTACTTTTATTTCATTAGCTTGGTAATTTTTTTTATTTTGGATTAAGTTAAGCTTAGTGTTTAGTATTTTAATATATAAATGGTATTCTGTTATTACATGTTTTAGTATTTAGTAAGTCATAAAATCCAAAAAATTAAATATACTCGTTCTTCATACCATGGAGCATTGTGAACTTGCTAGTTAATTTTTTCTCTCTTTTGGAATTACTCGGTATCGAAGTTTTCAATTATAATTTGAATTACGATTTGCCCACAATGCAGATCATTTCAAATATCGAAGTGTCGTTTAAACAAACTCAATTCAAATTATCCCGTCTGTAATATATAATTTTATATTAGTTTTCTTACACACATATCTCTCAATCTTTTATATACTTTAAGGAAGTTTGTATAATAATTTCCTCACGAGCCTTAAAAATATTACTTTATTGTAAATTTCTATTTTTTTTTTGTCCGTGAGAAGAAAGTCCTTTTTTCAAAAGACAACTTTGAGTCATCCTACACTATCAAACAGTAAGGCACAAGAGAAATAAACAGGTGATGGTTGCTCGTATCCGTACTAGCTATATTTAGAATTAAAAATAGTCGATCGTCCGATGTTTTTAGTAATCGGTATCATCCAATTATGAAATTCATAATTCAAATTATAATCGAAAATTTCGATTCCGTATAATTCAACAAGGGAAAGAAGGAGTTTTTAGTATCAAGTTTATAATGTATTAAACAAGGTTAGCTTCACGGGACAGAAGTACCTCGTTGTGCATAAATAAATCTTTTATGGAAACCTTTAAAAAATTTCTTACCGTATATAGCTACAATAGCGGCCTATTACCTCTATAGGAAAAATAGTCATCATTTAAAGCATGTTTTGAGGCGTAAATATAAAGCCCATTTATTATTATAACGTCGCATTTTGCTATCATCCGCGTGGCTCTATTCCAAAATTGATGGGCACAAGTTTACAGCAACGAAATGTCTCTAGATGTAATACGATGGCACGGAATGCATATTTTATTCAATAAATTGATGCTCATATTTTTCATGGCGGAAATACCTACCCTAATTTAGGCTTGACGTGGCCGCCTCATAAACCCTTTGCTTTCAATATTTAAGTACCTTTATATCATCGCGGACATGAAGCTGTCCGTTTTCGAATGAAATAGGTACACAGTTTTAAACCGAGCCTACAGACATACATTTCAATTATGACTTATTTAATGGTAGATTTTATGCACATTTTGTGGGTCACTGAAAAGCAACCTTTCTGGGCCTTTAAAAATATTGTATGCTGTTCTCTTTTCGGGTATAAACTGGATAAACCATTAAATGCTTCATTTTTGCAAAATTTGCACCCGTAATTGCTTATGTAGCACCACGTTGAGCACCACGTTATTTTAACCTAAGTACCAATTTCTTATTTAGAATAATTTTAAAAAATGACATTTGGCAAGTGTTGTCAACTGAATATAAATAAAACTTCTGTCAACAGATTATCCCTTTCAATCTGCTTCCCAACCCATACCCGAAAGAGACGGAAATATTCGCAAGTTACTCCTCTACTAAGCAATACATTTGAATTAGGCTTGATCAGGTTTAAAAGTACTCTGACATTCTATTTCCAGAGTCTCCAACGAGGAAGTTCCGGATCGTATAGGGCATTATATCGGCGAGCTTACAAATACCATTAAGGAGCGAAAACTTGAATACCTTAGACACATTCTGCGAAGAGAATCTTTACTGCAACTTGTTCTGAATGGAAAAATTCAAGGAAAAAGAGGAATGGGAAGAACAAGGTTTTCTTGGCTCAGAACTCTTCGACAATAGACAGGACTAACTGCAGAAGATCTTATGCAAATAGACATGGTACTAGAAGAAGAAGATGTCGCAGGGATTGCAGTCAAGTGCAATGTAAATTGAAACTTGTTTTTCATTATTATACAGTGTACAGTGTGAAATAATGAAAACGACTATTTATCGAAAATGGGTCAAATATATGTACAGTAGATAGATAAATATCTAAGAGCACAGCAAATATTTCTCAGCTTAACACAGAGCTTATTTATTGCTCGTAACAAAACAATGCCTAAAATATAAGAACTTGCTACAGGTTCGATGCAATTAGAAGTGCCTGCGAACAAAGAAAACTTGTTGAGTGGCGTCCCCGATGTGAACATGATAAAATTAGTTTTGCACTCATTAATTATTATTAATCCTGGCACCAATCCTATTTCTTCTTCACATTAATGACCTGCTCTCTTCAACTAGCAATTCCATCCACAGTTATACTGACGATAGTACTCTTCAATCCAGCATTCATTTATTCAGACAAGTCTCGAATTAAAGAGCTGGATAATAGGCGCAGTTCTATGCACCTATCCCTTTCCCAAAATCTTCAGTTAATCTTAGACTGGGGTGCCAAGAAGCTTGTTCAGTTCAACGCCTCCAAAACCCAGTCTTGTCCCCTGTCAGGCAAAAAATCCGTCAACACTTACCCCATCCGCATGAACGGCTAAGCCCTACAGAACAATGAAACGATCGATCTTGTTGGCATCGCTTTAGAACGTGATCTCAGCTGGTACAAACACATTACTTTAGTAGCCACATCGGCAGCTAAAAAGCTTGGTTTTGTTGTTCGACTCAGAAAATACTTCTCCCCTTCCAACTTACACACTCTCTATGTTTCCAAACTAAGACTTAGCCTAAAGTACTATTCCCACATCTGGGGAGCGGCATCACCCTTGACACACGGCACATCCTTGATTCTATCCAAAAGAGAGTCATTCGACTCATCAATGATCAAGTCCTCACAAGAAAACTCCCTTCTCTCGCTCATCGCCCCGCTGTTGGCGGGTTTATCCCTTTTCTACCGGTACTTCTGCGGATTTTATCCTGAAGAACTAGCCGCTATAATTTCCCCCTTGGCTGTTTCTAACAGAACAACAAGAGGTGGTTCAGCTGCAAACGCCAAGAACATTCGCTCATTCATACCTGGGGTCTCCAGATTATGGAACAAACAGCCTGCAGATGTTTTCCCGTCCCCTCCCAACCTCCAGTCCTTTAAATCCCGTGTCAATGGACTACATTTCCCTTCTCTTCAGACACCCTCGGTACGTTAGTACTTAGGCTCGAAGTCTACGCGGGCTGTGGTCTTCAATGAAACCAAGTCTGGTGTGATAAGTGAAACATTAGTGTCATCGACATAGCAGAGAGTATGCTGATTTTCGAAAATGTTGTTTAATAAGGAATTAGGTCATTAACAAAAAAGCATAAAACAAAGGGACAAGGTGAGTTATTGGCCAATATTTGTTTTTTTGGTTATTCATGGCCATAAACTGATAATGATTTTCCAAGTAAGTAGCAAATGAATGGTCTAAAGCTGTTGGAAGGCCTCTATCGAAACCATCAGTTTATCGTAGAACTTGATCATTTGAACTACCTTCTTATTATCTTCACCTTGTGCTGCCACTAACAGAAAAGCATCGACGCCACATACTGGAATGGTAATACAAATGACTACACTGTAACCAATATTGTCGCTCATACTGTAGGTGTTACGATATGGGAAGCTATATGTATGCGTAAGAGGTCTCCATTAATTTTCACTAATGGACCCGTGACAACTGTGTGTTACATAAAGGAATTGTTAGAACCCTATAGCTAATTAGTCATACCCTAATCCATCGCATTGGAAACTTTCATTTCCAGTAGGATAATGCACGACCACATATCGGTCGTGTAACCATGGCTCATCTAGAACAACCTAATGTTAATGTGATTTCTTGGCCTCCACCTTCTCCTGATCGTTCCCCAATATATAACGTGTGGCACATGTTAGTCAGAGGACTCAGTAGATTGTCTAACCTAACACTTACTGTACCAGAGTTGAGAAATGAAATTCAAGTTCCCAACTGCGTGAAGAGGGCATCAATCATTTGCTCAAGGGCATGCTAAGTGTGTAAATTCCCAAGGTGATTATACCCATTATGAGTATTTTAAGGACTTCTCGTGTGTCGTGGGGCTCTAAAGTGTCATTAATTAATTGTGTATAGCATGCTACATAAATTTGCAACTTTATCAAGCTAGGTTCATTATTTATAGATGACATACATTATCATTATCAGTTTCAAGAAATGTGAAAATTTGATTATATTTACTGCCTTGTCAAAATCACCGTAAAATAAAATATTGGAAAACAGTCTGGCGTAGTCTCGGCGGCTCATCCTTCTACCCGTTGCAGGTTTTATCCAAAGGGCGAATGTGTTCTTTGTTCTTCTTTAACGTTTTGAACCATCTTTCTTAAAGTTGGATCTCAGTGAGAAACTGATAGTAGACATCAAATCTCTAGTTGGTAGCGATCCGTACTAGGAGCGGTAGTGGAAGGAATAATTATAGAAAAGTTCACAGTAGAGCAGTGGAGAAAATAATGTCTAGTGGACTAGACAAGACCTTGCCTTCCTCTCAGAAGTTATAGACCTCGCGCCGTCTGACATAATCGAACGTCAGCAGATCTTTATCATCTCATCGGTGCAGATTCAGTGACGTCAGAGGGGGGGAGCTTAACACATCCCGGAGGTATAAAAAAACCTTGCGTAGTCTCTTAGACATCATTATTTGTTTGACTGCTCAACTGCAAACTTCACAATATACCTATTGCTTCCTTTCATTAGTGCTGATACCATTGTACTGCCAATTCCACCAGTACGTAGAGGTGTGGTGTCTTATATTAAGACTATTAGATGCGGAGTCGCTACTGATGAGAACTTATTCGTGTTTTCATCTGTTGCTCAGGGAGACCCAACTTTAAGAGAGATGGTTCAAAGGCCTTTGGATTAAGCCTGGGATGAGTACGAGGGTAAGCCCCCAAGACTATGCCAGAGTGTTTTCCACCAACTCTTATAAGACTCCTACTACGAAAAGTCACAAATAGGCCAAAGTCAAAGAAGTCCACCAAAAATAGAATATTTAATCCTTATAGATTGCAATTGAATTTAAAATGTACGATAAATGTTATTTTTGGTCAATAATAATTATTGTTAAAAATTATCTGTGTTATAATTTTGATACTTCTTATACATAAGTGGTCCACCTACTGATAAATAGGTTGAAATTTCAAATAAGAGCTGAAAATAACGACCTTGTTTATATTAGTTTACCCTGGAAGTGAATACATCATATTTAAGGTATGTCAACTTAAGAACTTCCAAACTGTTGTAGTTGGCGGCATCTTTTCAGCTTTATTTAAGGTATGTTTGACAACTTTGTTATTGAAACTCTATATCTTGGTTGATCCAAATCGGTTCAGTAATCTCATTGTGGAATATTAAAAGAATCTACTTATCAAAAATTGTGTTAATAAAGGAAGTATCAGTAATAATTGTTTTAGACCAAAATATTTATTGGTTGTAAACCACGTTAAAACTACGCCCATGTTCTAAATAAAACACCCAAGAAATGAGAATTCCATTAGCCGAGACAGTTTAACAAAACAAAGTTTATTATATCGAAAGTGAATTTATTTGGACTTCCGCACGAAACCCCTTTAACTTTTTTATTTCCCGTGCGCAAAGCAATTTCGTGTGGGTCAACCGGAGAATTTAATTTTGTTTCTCTCAATTTTCTCTATCCCCATCTCCTTTTCTTCCCCATATAGTATCGCGTGCCAATGAGATTTAGCTGGATCCCGTTTAAAATAATAAAATTAGCGTACACTCGGCACACATACACAAACAATAAATGTGGAAACAAAACAAAGTCGAAAATGGAAGTGCGAGACTATCCGAAAACGTAGTGAGGAATCGGTCGTGATACGAATGCTAGTTAAGGCACTACACAGTGGGTTTGGTGTACAATTTTGGTGACCAAAAAGCTGGAGTCTTTAAACAAAATAGAAAAATGACAAATTATCTTAGAGATGTATTCCATAAAACTGTGTTTCTCCAAAAAAAAAATACCTTTGTACATTACATTGCCAGAAAAATCATTATTCTTGGAATTAGGGTCTAATTTCACTTTGACACGGTATAATTTATTAAACTGAGTAAAATCGTTATCATTATCGTCATGGACATCATTGTCATCATTATTTTTGTAATCATCAATCAATAATCTTCATCATCCTCTGTTTGAGATGGTATTTTGTATTATTGATTGGTAATCTTAGTATAAAACATATTAACAGACTTACTATTACTGGGCCTAAAAAAGGGTTGTTGTGCCACAACATGTACGATATCTTTCAAAATCGTATCATTTTGTATAAAGGGAATCTACAATAAACTGATTAAAGTATGCACCAGGATGTAGAAAGTATAATATGGTTCTAAATATAATATATTCGTTGCTTTAATAACATTACCAGACAAATGTATACTGACACATCAACGTGGCTTAGGCAGTTTGTTTATTTTAATCAACAAAAAGTTTATTTTGCTCCACTATGTGCCGTGCCAGTCTCAACAGAGTTGCAGGACGTGACGCGCTTTCCCGATTTCTGGAAAACCGTTTCAGGACATGATTTCGTATATACCGTAATTGAGAAAAAGAGTTGTTTGAGCCTTAGTAGCTTAAGTGCTAATGAGATACTTAATATTTTTGAAATTAAGGTTAGACATTAGTGCGGTATTACGATTCCTTTAAGATAGTATACGTAGACAAAGTTATTAGCATCTATCAATGTTTTATGTATAATAGCTGGCTGTAGTGGATTCTGGTAAAACAATAATTTAACAAAACATTTAGTGAAAAAGTAATCAGTATATTATTAGGTAATCAACAAAGGGTAATTAAAAATCCGTTGCCGATATTGACTGTTGGTAACTGTTGGTGGTTTATCTAGTGCAGACCGAGGTTACATCAGAAGTGTGACTAACAAAATTTATTTATTATTAAATTTTTTCTGTAGTTTTTCTTAAAATTTTCTAAATTTTAGTTTAAAACCAATCGGTTTTTGTATTGTTTTTGTATTATTTTTAAATTACATTTGTGTTTAATACTTCGTCGTACATGATGGAAGAAAAATCGGATTACGTTTCCTGTTTTTATTATGATGCGTTTTAGACCAGTTTTGTTAATGCATATTTAAATATGCACCTAGACAAAAATGTGCAATTCTTTTGTGTATACTGAAACACAAAAGTGCAATTTTTTCCATGTTTTTTATTTTGGTTTTGGCTATTGTATTCATAATGTTATTAAATATGACATACATTTTATGGCCTTGGTAATACAAATAAGATGAAGATACGACATAAAAAATAAAGATGCAACTGGTAGTGATGGGATCTCAATTAAAATCCTTAAGGAACTCCCTAAGAAAGCCCTTCTAGCACTGACAGATGCCATCAACGGCGCTCTTTCGTCTGGTCACTTTCCCTTATGTTTGAAGTCTGCCACTGTTGTCCCGATCCACAAAGGTGGTGAAAAAATCCCTTCTAACTTTCGTCCAATTTCCTTATTATCAACACTATCCAAACTCACGGAGTCTGTAGTCAAGAAACAAGTAGTGAATTTCCTTTCTGAAAACAACATCTTAAATAAAAATCAATTTGGCTTACAAATGGGTAAAAGTACAACCGATGCTGTATTTAACTTTATGGAATACCTTCTTAAAGCCATTAACAACCGTAAATCTACAGCAGCAGTGTTCTGCGATATGTCAAAGGCATTTGACTGTGTCAGCCACTCTGTGTTGATAAAAAAAATGAATATCTACGGTTTCCGGGGTACTGAATTGAAATTCTTTCAATCCCACCTGGATGATCGTTATCAAGAGGTATCCCTTGGTGGAAATGTCTCACAGAGAAAACTCATTTCATCCGGCGTGCCCCAGGGTTCGGTCTTGGGGCCACTTTTATTCCTCATCTATATCAATGACCTTATGACCCTTGATATATCTGGTTCATTCACGGTTTTCGCAGATGATGACACGGTCACTTGGAGCCACCATGATCCTGCAGTTCTTCACAACCAAATCTCTTCCGATCTGATCAGTATCAAGACATGGTGCGATGCCAACTCACTCTCACTTAATCTTTCTAAAACTCATCTCATAACATTTAAAAATCTTAATCTTCCGAATATCTCTCTCTCGCACCACATCCTTGATTCAGTGAACTCATCTAAATTTCTTGGTCTCCATGTTGATCTTAAACTAAAATTTGAAAATCACGTCCTATCATTGAACAAAAAATTAGCATCTGGATGCTACAGCTTAAGGGTTGTTGCCTCCGAACTAGGCAAAGCAGTGGCAAGAACGACTTATTTTGCATTGGTGGAATCTCATTTGCGATACTGTTTACCATTCTGGGGTTCCTGTAGCCAATACCTGTTTCAATCAGTGTTCGTAATGCAAAAGAGGGCCATTCGGTTTCTTTGTGGGGTCCACCCTAGATATCATTGCAGACCTCTGTTTATTTCAAACAAATTACTCACCTTTCCGTGTCTTTTTATCTTAGAAACAGTGTGTCTCATCCATAAACATCTCTCGCATTTTCCGACAGGGAATGGCTCTTACCAAACCCGACAAATTAATAACCTGGGATTGCCAATTCCACACTTTACGCTTGTCAGAGACTCTTTTATTTATAATGGAATTAAAATGTACAATCACATGCCTGTTGAAATTCGGTCAATTACTGACCTTCAAAAGTTCAGAAGTAGATGTAAAGTTGTTTTTCTTGAGCAGGCTTTCTACTCGGTGCAATCATTCTTTGACCACAGATTTTAATGATCTGCTATGTTTGTCCCCTTACATATTATAATTCTATGTTTCTTGTTGATTGTACAATAAATGTATTGTGAGTGTTACTTTTGTGGTGACAAGTGAATGTGTGATGGTTTGGTTGCTCGAAATGCGATACATGAGCATATAATTTATGTTTTTAATAATTTAAGAAAGTATATGTTTTTCTTTTGTAACGTGCATATACAGTGTGTGATATAAAATTTTAATTAGGCTTAGTTTATTGCTTTGTCAATAAGAATTTTATTCTTGGACAATAAAGCTTGTTAAATAAAAAAAAAAAAAAAGATTATCAGTTGTATTTTATCATTGCCCTAATTATTGTGTTATTTTAAAAGGGCCAATCCCCATTTTATGATTATTTTTTAAGGTTAACCTTTGCTATCCTTCCCTGTATTATAAATGCGAAAATAATTTTTTTTTTGTTATTCAATTACGTCTGAACGGAACCTGGCAGAGAGGAAGCTTACACCACAAAAAAGAATATGCTTCACTCTTATCCCGACTGGATACACAATTAAATGTTATATTTTCACAATCACCTGTCAATGGAGTTTATTATCACGCAGTAAAGATGTAGAGCACTTTGTATTGTATTTAATCATAATATAGTTTATGCTTATGCCAATAGATAGCGCAGGAGTATTTTTACATCACTGTATACTCATATTGTCAATAGGTGGCGTTGGGGTATTTAAAATATAAAAATGATTGTGCAATGTGACAAAAACAACTTTAACTATAAACTGTAATTGAGTCACTTCTTTTTGTCACTAACCATGATTTCTTATGATGCGAATTTCATGCACAATGCTATTTACTGGCGTAAATTAGGTACTTTAAAAAATGTTTAATGTATCTCTGTTGTATTTAGAGCCCCTGGGTAGTAAGGCGGAGCAATTTAATAGGCATTTTCTTAAATTTCGAATAGCATTAAGCCTGGGTGCTGGATTGGCGCCTTTTATTTACTTAGATAAATTGCCAAAAGCTGGAAACAGAAAAACTATATCTTCAGATTTTAGATGACCTTGAAAGTTAAAAACTGTTTTAAAAAATATTTTAACGAATCATTTGCAGCTTTTCGCTTGTTTTTCTTACAAAAACAACCTAAAACACACCAATTAGGTGAAGGTAGCTACAAGTCATGTTCAAACTCCCTCCCACCCATTACCTTAGTCTTGAGATTGCGGTTTACTTGCAGAAATCTCTCTTGATCTCAATTTTGGGTTGCTTCGGTATCTATACATATACATACATCCACAAACTAAGGAAGATGCTTTTGTTAACATCTTAATACGCCGTTTAACAGCCTGAGTGTGGCATGAAAATTTTAATATTTCAGTCTCGTTCAAAACTTCTAAAATCATCTCACGAAGTACTTCTTCACTAATTTTCTTAGTTAAAGAGTGTTCAGTTATAATCACAGACTGCCAGTCAATCAATTCAGTATACTTTGTAGCTCCAAAATTAATATTTGGTACTTTAAATTCACGCATAAGGAAGGCTCAAAGTTCGGCTTTTCAGTATTCGGCGTAATGCTAGTTCACGAACACGCCTTCGGCTGTCTGCTAACATGGTAACCAAAGGATTTTCTGGATGAGCTTAGTAGCTATCGCGTTGAATAAGTAAATGAACTATTTTTTTGAGCCTATCTGGTAAGTACCTAGATGATTTAATAAAGTGGCTGACTCTGTATTTGCATGATGATTGGTATTTAATTGATAACCAGCTATATTCTTGCTTTTACAACACATTGGGACAATATTTTTAGTATTTACGATACATTTTCAGTTGCAACTTACAGTTTTAATATTCTGTTGGCTACAGTTAACTACCTTGAATGCGACATTTTACCTGATTATCTTTCTGCCAGCTGAATGGATATATTGCCACTATTAATTGCCAAACACATTTTATACAAATACTTTTGATCAGTTCTGAGTTCATTTAAATCCATTGGAGGCAATTTGACCTCTATGCTTTCAAATGTGACAACCGGCATCTGCTCATACTTATCAAGAAGTTTTCCTGTAACTCCTGTAAAACCCCTTGGATCATTTGTTTTCCGTTTAATTTCTGTATTAAATGCCGAAGTGGCAACTCGGAGCCATGAAGCAAGCATATGAACCATTGAACTGATTTTCCCAAAGATATTTCAATGTTTGTTTGATCACATCATTTTTCGAGCCAGTATTAACGATGATGCCATCGCACTCCACTACAACAATATTGTTAAAATTTACTCCCAGTAAACTTTTTAAAAAACCCACAATGCTGTTTTTAAACCATTGGCATCACCAGATCCTGGAGATACATGGGCTAAATATTTAGAACCTGGTTCGGCGATAATTACAATATGATCTTTAGTTATAGTTTCGGAGTAATGATTTGATTCCGTTTTTTCAGTAGTAAGAGTTTTATCCATCAAAGTAAATTACATGAATTACAAGATTTTCATTTTCTTTCTTCGGGTTAAGTTCTCTTCGGAATTTCTTTCACTCTCGTCTTATTTTGTTTCTAGTAATAATCTTGGAAGCATATTACTACATAATTTGCTAGGGGTTCCAAATATTTAAGGTTCTTTGCGAGTTTTTTTATCTAAGACATATTGAAAATTTTAACATTAACTCACAGAATTAATGCTTAACTACACCACGAATAAGCTAATACTTACACGAAAGGCGAAGTAAACTATACGGGTGGCCAACAGGTAAAAACTTGTTAGCGCATGCGTGGAATGTGTCACACTCAGATACACTGTTTCTGTTGTTATTATTATTATCATAAGATACTCTAATATACCGACATGATTTTGGTAAATTACAAACTGACTTTTTGCAATAATGTAAAAATCTTTAAAATTCTTTAGAAAATAAAAATTGCTTTCCGTCTAGGAACCTGAAGATGGCGTTATACATTTCTGGGATCTTGCGTAGTTTATATTGATCTTAAAAGGGATTAATTTCCGTACCAGGCGTTAACCATTTTGTTATTTAATTTTTTATATAAATAGGTAAAGAAAACATTAAAATTCCTGAAAAAACGAAAATTTGTTCTCGTCTAGGAACCTGAAAATAAAGTGGCACATAGCTAACTTTTTGTGTGGTTTATATTGACATCCAAAAGGCACCTATTTCAAAAAAAATTTGTAATCCCTTTCAATTGACATTCAAGTAAGCTAACGTTTCTATTAAGTTACTAAGAAACTGTTTATAAGTTATTTATATTCATTTTTAAATTATTAGTCCTAGGGCTATATTGAAATCATTATAGTACTCAGTCCGAAAAAATATGTCACTTTGACAATGAAAATAGTGTCTGTAATGGTTTTAAATTAGAAGTAGGGAAAAAGAAAAGAAATCTAAGTATATTGATTTTATTTAAAGTACCGTTATGAAAAATTAAGTACCTATAATATTCTGTACAGCTTTAAGATGAATATGTATATCCTGAAAATATTTTTTGTAAACGTTTCCTATTTTGATTTACATCTAAAAATAGATTAAGTAAATAAGAAGCCTTTATAAAAGTTGCGCTTACAAAACATATAATTCAATAGTTTACCAGGACCAACTTTATGTTAACCTTAAATCTTTAACCTAATTTATTCACTTTAATTCGATATGGAAAGCGTGATAAATATAAAAAGCGCCAAGCTTTTAAACCCTTTCCTTCTGAAAAACTAACGAAATTTTCTTCTGATGTACCACAGGAGGTTAAGGATTTTCTACTTGGCTGAAAGTTTGGGTAAAAACCCTTAGACTCCTATAAAACTTTATATGGGAAATAAAAAATAAAAACAAATGATATATCTTGACAGTCTGCAGGTGCATACTAAAAAGTTGCTGACTCCTTAGAGACCAGTTTGGGACTTTGTTTCCTGTGAATCCATTTGGGATAGTATTCGCATAAAACTTCTTACGTTAAGTAGTTACATGTGTGACGAAAAGATTTATTGAAACTTATTGGAACAGAAACAAATAGAATAAGGATTGATTAGACAAGAAGTAACTTAAACAGTTCGTAATTGAATAAAACGTTTTCTCTTCCAAATACATGTAATCTATTGGTAGCAGCTTTGATTCCTGCATCAATAAAAAACCTTTGGTATTTGTTTAGGTACAAATGTTCCCTAGTAGACCTTTTGAAAATACAGTCACATATCAGAATGTAGTGTGTTACATTTAGGAGCGCTATGCAGTATCTCCATTCGGTGCAGGCACCTTTGATCTCGGCGTAAACAGGTTTAACTTTTTATGCGGACATGCAAGTAAAATCAACTCGATTGCTCCGTGACGTTTGACACTGGAATGTCAAGAGAAGATTAATACTTATATAACTTCTAAACTGAATCTTGCACTTAAAATAAATGGTTCGCTTTATAAAATAATTATAAATAAATTAGTTTACAATAAATACAGCTTCCACAAGAAACACACGCTAGTCAGAGTAGACTATAATAAGAGGAAGCCATAGGGAAGGCAGTTTATCACATGACTGAGCCCTCCTAGCATCATAATAAAAAGAATATAGCTAAACGATATTCAGAATCAGATGGAAGAATTTCTAAGTATAAGATAAAAAAAACTAAAGTGGTGAAATATCTGAAAATCTAACAACAAAATAAAAATGAATACCAGATTTTGAGGAACTAAATTGGAAGAAGTCGACTAGTTCTGCTTCTTATATAGCTATAGCCCGTTGCGCAATGATAAAATGTTCAATCAGTTGGAGAGCTTAGGTTAGTTACCATAAAAAGACAGTATTATTATATCAAACGTATTTTTTGTTATAAGACTGAACAACATGTTTTAAATTTTCCTGTGGTCAGACTTTGCATAGAGAGAAAACATGAAAGACAAAAATAGTATGTTGACTAATTGATTAATTGGAAAGTACAGCAGATTGAGGTTTGTATATCCTCTTAATCGTAGGCAATAAGGTTTATTGTGATTACTATTGTATGTACTAGACCTAGTTAAAAAGGTTTGTCACCTTTATCAGGCCAAGCAATTCTTTTATTAGGATACCCTCGGTAGTTTGTTAATATCCAGCGAGTTAATGCTGCGAAGTCACGTAGAATATTAGGTAAATGGTCTCCTTCTCTTTATTACATAATCTACACAGAAGTTCCTCTTCACACAAGCTATTGTGTGCAGATGTTTCCTTAAGGTGCAGTGACCCGCTATTAGACTCTTCACAAACCTTAGCTGATTCCCGTTGAGCTTCAGGATCTCCAGGAAAGTGCATAATAGAAGATTAGATGGAACAGAAATAGGATGTTAAGATGAGAGACAAGTTTAAGAATAAAAGAATAAGGGGAAGAGTCCATGGCAGTGCATGGGGAGAAAAAGACAAAGAAGAAGATCATAGCAGACGTAGCTAGATGGATTTAATAATGATGCAGCAATGACTTCAGGGAAGAAGTTGTAACAAGAGGAGCTCAGCACCGAGTGTTCTGAAAACTATTAACGTCTACTCCTTATAAAGTTGCAAAAAGATAGAGCCAAGTTAATTTTCCCATTAGATAGATTTTTAAAGAATTTAGTGAATTCCTCCTTTTAGCACTCCAGATATCTTATAGAACGAGCTTGCTTTCGAGCGCGCCTGAATTGGACCTATGTTTGCAGCAAAATCTGTCTTTACGCATTACGCGTTCTATTAACGAATAATTATGAACTAGAGTAGTGTACTCTAGAATAGGTTCTGTAAATTTGGTTTGTCATTGAGGCGATGTTTATATGTTTTTTTTTTAGTATATTATGGTCTTACAATGTCTGGACTTAAGGGAAACCCGTTACATTTCTCTGTTGGGTTCTTGTATGGTAATATGAGAGTAGTTCGGAGTAAGTAGAGGCGGAGTAGGAACTGTATACACTCCCATGGCTGTGTGCGTTTTGCGGAGCTTAAGATACGCCAGAAAGAATGTGATGTGTAGGAATTGGAAATAATCAATTAATAAATATACATATATGTATGTTCTGATTGCAAAATTTTTAAAGTAAATTTCTGGAGTATCTGGAGTTGCCGTTGTTTCTCTTAAAGACAATTTAGCGACGGTTTTATGTGGTGGTATCTATGATGGACAAGGAGTGTTCTGTTTGGCTGCCGAAATAAAAATAAATACGCTGGAAAAAAAGGAATGAAGCTCTCTTCGAGCTCTGCTTTGGAGTAAGAAGGGTCGTCGTAGGTGGTGTGTAGTTGCCACACTCTAACATTTTGGAAGTATGGAGAATTCCAGTAAATATTAAATAAATTTGTAAAGCTGGTAATTAATTAACTCCATAAGTAAGATTTCCAAGTTAGTACAAAAGTAATTAGGATAATCTGTGATACAGTTTGGTAGTATAGGCTCAGTGAGAGTCTAGACAGTTTTTTGTGTGGTTTCTGGGTTGTTAGGCCGTCGTCGGTTGTCTCTTACTCTTGACGTTGCGCATGGCCGTTTTTAGGTGGGGGCTAAGCCCCCCCAAATCTCGAATCAGCCAACCCAAATCCAACTGAGTGGCCTAGCGGCCTATATAAAGCCTGGACTTAAGCCTCCCAAATATATAAACCAGGGGCTTAAGCCCTCCCAAAAATAGAGGTATAAAACCGCCTATGACGTTGCGCCAACACGAGTGGCTGGCATCTTAAGAAGGTGCTCTCAGTTTGACTGCTCGCAAAGTATTGGAACCCTGCGTGGCCTCAGGTCATATTTATGGGTCGCTAGGTTGAGCGGGGCCTCATGCGTGGCATCATATGATTGGTTGGTTATGACATTGGTCACCTTATGTTCCATTACGCTGTATGGTGCGATTTTTGTGTTCTTCAGTATCGGGATTCATGTTTTATGTATTTTTACTGCTTCCTCTGTTTTGTTGAAGTTGTCTGCATGCTTGTGAATTTCAGTGGTTTCCGTGTAGAGTCTGGCGTGATAAGAAGAAGTCAATGCGAGAACTTGTGTTTCTTCGAATTTAATGCGATGGTCTGTCTTTGTAAGTGTGTGTTCTGCTAAGGCGGAGTTGTCGATTTGTCCCAAGCGGCAGTTGGCTTTGTGTTTATTAATTCTGGTGTTTATTGACCACTTTGTTGTTCATATGCATACGCTACCACATGTGCAAGGTATGCGGTATACTCCCGAAGCTGACAAAGAATCCTTCTTATCTTTATCCGATTTTACTTAGACCATGATTTTTAGCAATTTTATTGTTTGTCCGGGTAGACTTTTTTTTTTATCGAAGCGGGTTTGTAAAAGCATTAAACACATTTGACATTCGTGATATGACACAATTCATGCTTTAAATTACCTTCATAATCACTTTCGTTAAAATGTCTAGAACAGATTCTAGCATTTTTCATATTAAACTTATCTTCTCGTTTGAGCAGACGCGTCCAAACACTTTGTGTTTTTTGTCTTTGAGGAAACTACAAACTTTAATATCGGGCATGTCGTTTTCGTCGAGAACTAGGTCTTTGATCTTGGATATAAGGTGGGCTGAATCTTTAACGTAAGTGTCGGTCTGTCCAATGTATGGTTGAAGTAAAGATGTTAGGTGCTTGGCTAAATAGTAGTTACATTGTGGAGAGTCTGGAGAATAGGCTCCCAGACCTGAGATTTACGTGTTAGTGGACATTTCTGAACTATTTAGTAGGAGACGTAGAGAGAAAAGACAGTGTTAGAAAAGAAGACAGCTAGTGGGTTCGGCCCCTGTTGAACGGTGAGTGTCCGGCCTAGTAAGTGTAGGATTGGTCGACACAGTATAATAATATGGTGAGCCTTTGTATTATTTAAACTTTTTCAGATATAAATGTTTGTAAGTGAATAAATTAGAGTTTGATTTCTAATGTGAGAAAGGAAACGGTTTGACTGTAAACTAATCTTGGGATTTTGACCCACTTTCTCAAATATTCTACAGTCTAGTGTCCATTTAACAACTTTTAATAGATCAAAATTCTTTGATTTCCTTCGATCCTACCGACACTGCGTGAAGGATAATGAACCAGGAATAACATGCGAAAAATTACCTCCCCTGAATGATCGTGCGAAAAGCAGCCAACTAATAGATGTCGTGCCCAGGTCTAGATTACTTGGTAAAGATGTAACAAGAAGATCCTTGGGATAAATTACGTTACAAGCCAAGAAAGAAGAAGCGATATTGGACCAACAAACTGCAGACTCTACAAAGTTCCTTCATAAGCTCCTAAACTGTAAATTTTATTAGTTTAAAGGTTTTTTTAAACCACTGCTGTACATGACTATTTTGTTCTTAATAAAGTATATCAAATTGATTTCGAAATTTCACAATAAGAACTTTTGCATTTGCACAAAGATTTTACATAACTGTCATACCCCAATAAACGAGAAAGTTCGAGGAATTTATTTTTATGGATGAAGAGCTGAACACAGCTGCTGCTAATCGCGTGTCAAGGTCAAACTTCCAAGCTGCTACATTAACTGGACAAATCTGTTATAAACAGTTCTAAAACGACACTAAATTAGGGGAGACATTTTTGGAAGTTAAAATTTTTACTTGACTTGAGTAAATTTTATATTCAGTATCTTCCCTAAATAATCCATGGGTTTTTGTATGTTTTCTTACTGACTTATATTATTCAAATAATCCCAAAAGAGTAAAATCTAGGTTCTTGTGCCGATACCTGCTTTTATGGAATTTCACTTTTAGCCATAAGAACTTCCTTAACACCTTACTTTTTTTGCATACATTTTTACAAGCAATTATTTAACTTCACCTGTTAATTTGTTTGTATGTTTGTTAGTATGTTCAGGTCAACTATTGCAATCAAAATTTCGACTAGTTCTAATTAAGCTAGAGCTTTGAAATTTTGCACACGTGTATAAGTCCGGTGACAATAGTATATCTAATAGTGTTCTAAATCCAATATGGCGGACACCACAAGATCGCGGATTACCTTTTTCTTCATAATCCCCTTGATATGGATATCCAATGAAAGGGTTTGGCGAGTAGAGCACGATAAGCTATGTGACGTCATTCTAAACCAAATATGGCGGATAACCTTTTTCTTCACAATCCCCTTGATATGGGTATCAAATGGAAGGGTTTGACGAGTAGAATACGATAAGCTATGTGACGTCATTTTAAACCCAATCGGGTGGTCGCCACAAAATGGCGGATTATCTTTTTCTTTACAATCCCCTTAATAGGGATATCAAATGAAAGGGTTTGACGAGTCGAATAAGGTAAGCTATGTGATGTCATTTTAAACCCAATATGATGGTCGCCACAAAATGGCGGATTACCTTTTTTTACAATACCCTTGATATAGGTATCAAATGAGAGGGTTTGATGAGTAGAATACGGCAACGTAATAATGTGGCATTATCGGAAATGCCTAGGTTAAGACGCAACTAAAAATTTGAAAACAAAATCCTATGTAAAAAATACTTTTTTAAAACAAGCTTTAATTATTATCTAGATGTACTAATTCGAAAAAAATAAGTATAGCTTTTTCACGTAGTAGTTCACGTGGGTGAATCCTAATAAGAGTAGTATCAAAGTTATCACTATAGCCCGGACTTCAGGGGTTCATGACGTAAACATCAGAGTTGGAGTTAGGAAATATTTTGGTTGCAATGTAAAATCTTAAAAAGAGTTATTTTATTATTACGTTATTTAATATTATTTATAATTTTATTTATTATTAAGGTTGACTAGGTTGTTCTGTTACCAGAGGCGTCGATGCCGAAAATGAAATTCCGGAAAGAAGTAAGTACGTATACGGTATTTGACAAAAATAATTTAATTCCTGGGCGTTGCCGTGATTTTGTGAAATAAAAAACCGGTCTAGTGCGAGTTCGACTCGCTCGTAGAGGGTTCCGTACGACGTGCCGCGCGGCGCGGCGGCGCTGCATGCCGTCATTTTGAAGAATCTTTTTTTCTATGGAACTCTTGCAACATACATTAAAAGTCAAAATGGCGCACAATTTTTCCGTCGGGGAGGAGCATAACTCGACAACCCGTAGTCGACCTCTGGTGTTAGGCAGTACCAGCCTGTACATGTGCTCGCGGCAAAGTGCGCGCGCGTTTTTGTTTTGTTTTGTTTTTGTGGGGATCTTTTTTTTCCAACTTTTGTTTTCAACTTCTTTATTTCTCGTTTTTTGACATCTGACCAACATGCGTAAAGCCGCGTACAGACCGAAGTTCCAACGCACACCAAGGCACATGTGACTAGAAATTCGGAAGCATGTAAATTGGTGTGTACGGCGTTGGCGAACATATTCCAACGCATTCCAAGGGGACCGTTGGCGTTGGCTTGCGTTCGGTCGTTGAGCGGTACTTCAAAGAGATGTTTGATTTGGTGTGGACGAGATTTGGATGTTTTCAGTCATTGTCAAGTATTCCTCGGGTCTGTGCGTTTTGTTTTTGTGTTTATTTCGCCTTTTGATATGAAATGGACAGATGATTTAGCCTTACACTAATTGAACTATACCGGGATAACCCTATATTATGGGATCCTAGCAATATAAATTATAAACTCTCCAAAATGAAAGATATTTGGCAAAGCATTGTTACTGAATTTAGGTGCAAGGTGCAAGGTTGCTGAAGTAAAGAAAAAAAATAGAGAGAAGGTTCTGAAATGATCACTGTGTTCACTCCGAAATTCCTCCAGAAACTTACTTGTGTTATTAATACTTTTCTGTTTTTATATGGTGTCATCCACCAGCGTCTAGGTTGACGTTTCTTTTTCTTATTGTTAAGTAAAGAACTTACAATTAAAAATGCGGCACATAATGACTCATCATCACTAGATGTCATATTAAAATATCTCTATCCGTAGAAAATGACCGAACCGTATCCAACGGTATCCAATTCGAAACTACAAACGCGGTGTGGACGACATTGTAAAATGCTTTCCAATCGTTTCCAATCCCAACGCCAACGGCACATTCGTTGGAGTTGGCGTTGGTTTGGATTGGGACTTGGTCTGTACGCGGCTTAAGACGCACAAACCGAGCATGCTAGACATGCACACATAATTTCAGGGGGTGTACTTTGAAGTCTGTAGTCGAGCCCACCCACTTTTAAGGATATATTTCAGACTGTAAAGCTACAACTACGTATTTAACTTAAAAAATTTTTTTTTTCAACTTTGTTTTCGACTTTTTTATTTTTCTTTTATTATGTTTTTCGCATATCGACATCCGCACAATAGACCAAAATGCGTACCACGCGCAAACCGAGCGTGCTAGACGTGCGCACGGAATTTCAGGGAATGTACTTTGGTGTCTACATTCGAATCCATCCACTTCTGCGAATATAGCTCCAACTGTAAAGCTACAACTACGTATTTAACTTCTTAACTATTGTTTCCCAATTATTTTTCGACTTCTTCATTTTTCTTTTTTATGACCCGCTTTTTGGCATCTACGCAGTAGACTTTATCGCGCGGAATTCTAAAAATTTTGGCTAGTGAAGACCATCCATAAGGACACGTATGCCCCTACTTATATTTGCTGTTTATCATAAAAGTATGCCGACAGAACTTATGTAGGCATAATCTGCAATGCACATAATTATGTAACTGTTATTTCTTTGCAGGTTCTTAAGCAAATAGGGACTGACATAATGTTTTTGCTGCTATTGTATGAGGTATCACGTGACAGCTACCAAAATGAGGATTTCAAAAATACACTTCATAAATAGTTCGGTAAACAGTGCCAAAAATATGAATAATTTTTGGGAAGGTTTTCAAAAAAGTCAAAGTTGTTGGTCTTCCATCTTTGTATCTTGGAAAATAATAGGAAACATTTCAGCAAAGAATAATAACGTCCATATTGCACACATGGTATCAGCACCGTATGATACAGAACCCTTATCACAGAAGCTCGACACGCACTTGGCCTCATTTTTTATTATACAACTATATAAAATGTTTTCCTAAAAGTTATGCCTTGTCAGTTACATAAAACTATATACTTGTATCTTGTATACACTGTGCACTCAGATCCTAAGTCCGGAACGCGTATCGTCCGGAACTGAAATGAGCCGCAAAGGTCCGGGCTATGGTTATCACTGAAACAGATATAATTTATTTTGTTAAATTTATCGTCTTAAAAGCTTGTCGCGTGAATAGATAAGAAAAAATACACACTTAGGTCCTAATTTCTGCCAAACAAAATTAATGCCTGTATGAACTTTTCGCGCACGACAAGCTTTTAAGACAATAAATTTAATATAATATATATATATATATATATATATATATATATATATATATATATATATATATATATATATATATATATATATATATATATATATATATATATATATATATATATATATATATATATATATATATATATATATATAAATATGATGTCTGTAGATTGCTAAATATCATTATAGTGTAGAATTACCCTTAGATATGCTAGGTGGGTTGCGTACTGTTGCAGCCTACTCTCTATTATTAGTATGACAGAAACAGAGCAGTTGTTTATGTAACTATGTAAAAGATATAACAAAATTCTTAGTTTCCTATCGAACGTTTCTTCTTGTAATTTTCGGCTGAATAAAAAGTATTGTATGTAAAAATATGGTTTTTTACTAAAGAATACACTACAAATGGCGACGAGGATAAAAGTACAGTATACACTACAAATGGCGACGAGGTAAAAGTACAGTGAAAACGCAGGCAAAATAAGAAATTAATTTTGAAGATTTCAAGTTCAAGGCGAACGTGAAATATGGCTGAAGGGGCCAGGGCGGCCACAGCAGTAATGTATTAATTTTTGAAGATTTCAAGTTCAAGGCGAACGTGAAATATGGCTGAAGGGGCCAGGGCGGCCACAGCAGTAATGTATTAATTTGTGAAGATTTCAAGCTCAAGGCGAACGTGAAATATGGCTGAAGGGGCCAGGGCGGCCACAGCAGTAATGTATTAATTTTTGAAGATTTCAAGTTCAAGGCGAACGTGAAATATGGCTGAAGGGGCCAGGGCGGCCACAGCAGTAATGTATTAATTTTTGAAGATTTCAAGTTCAAGGCGAACGTGAAATATGGCTGAAGGGGCCAAGGCGGCCACAACAGTAATGTATAGAGCTCCAGTTGGATCTATCTCAGAGTACGGACCCGATGAGGATTGGCAAATGTGGGTAGAAAGATTGGAACAATATTTTGCAGCGAATTACATAGAAGATGATAAAAAAGGTACCAGTTTTATTAACTCTTGTAGGTGAACAAGCATACAGGACCTTAAGAGATTTATGTGATCCGGAATTACCTAAAAGTAAGACGTATAATGAATTATGTATGATTTTGACAAGTCAGTTTTCAAAGCGTATATCGGTTTTAAAGAACGTATTGAGTTTTATGGGCTAAGGCAGTTCGAAAATGAAGGCATGAGACAGTGGTATGCAAGAATAAAAAATAAAGCAAGTCATTGCAAGTTTGGTGTAAACTTAAAAGAAGTTTTAAAAGACAGATTTGTGTCAGGGCTTCGACGAAACATGATTTTGGATAGAGTATGTGAAGAAGAACACACAAAATCACTGGAACAAATCCTGGAAGTAGCAGTAAATAAAGAAGCGGCACTGGCAACATCTTTGCAGGGATCTCAACAATGGCATCAATTGTCCATTAATAGGGGAAGCAACGGCAGCCATGGTAGGACAGGACGAATGCAGCAGAGATTTGAGACTGGGCAAGGAGCAAGTAAGGATGGAAAAATTTGTAATAAGACGAAAAACAAGATGCTTTGTAAGTGTAAATGTTGTGGTTATGATAATCATAAGACGGAAAATTGTAAGTACATTAAATATAGATGCAGAAATTGTAAAAAAGTAGGGCATTTAGCTAAGGTTTGTGGTCAACAAACTAATTATGTAGAAATTAATGACGTACAGATTGATAATGACATTGACAATGACATTGATAATGAAGTTTTTGACTTCAAGGAAATTTATTATGTAAATAATAGTACAGAGTACGTAAGGCCTACAAAGGTTAGTTTGTGGATCAATGATAAAAATTTAGAGATGGAGTTAGACTCCGGCGCTGGAATATCAGTGATTCCAGAAAGTATTTTCAATAAGAATTTTAAAGACTGCATATTAAAAAATACCAATGTTAAATTAAGATGTTACGATGGTAGTATGATTAAACCTGAAGGGGAATTTTATGTGACAATTAAGTTTGATAACAAGGTATTGGAAGATTGTAGGTTAATTGTTGTTAAAAATGGGTCAACACCATTAATGGGTAGGGATCTTATGAAACTTTTAAGTATTAAAATAGATTTTTTGTCAAAGTCGGTAGTAGAAAAGGCTAGGGAAAGTCAAATAAAATTTCATCATGGTAATAGGAATGTAGATTTTGAAGAGGGAGAGCTTATATATACAAAAGATTATAGGAATACAAAACCGAAATGGGTTCAGGCCATAGTTGTTAGTAAATCAGGTAGGGCAACGTACATATGTAAACCAGTAAATGATATTGATTTACAATGGAAAAGACATGTAGACCAGATGGTCAAGATAGGAAAATTTTATGATAAAGTAGAAATTGAAAAGGGCTGTGTATTATCAAGAAACGAAGATTTAATTAAAGACATTAGAGAGGGAAGTGAGTTTAGTAAAAAAGTTGGTAGTGAAATTTCTATCAGTGAACCAAGTAATAGCGATGGTAACAGTGAAATAGGAATACCTGACTTAAAACAACCAGAGGTGGTACAGGATAAAGATAGGGAAAAAATTGTACAGGATAAAGATAGGGAAAAAATTGTACAAGATAAAGATAGGGAAAAAATTGTACAACATAATGATAGGGAAAAAGTTATTATTAGTAGTAGTAGTCCATTGGCAAGCCACAGACCTCGTAGAAAAACAAAACCTCCCGATCGTTTAAATCTTTAATGGAGATTGTCACAGAACTTAAGGGTGGAGGAAATATGATGTCTGTAGATTGCTAAATATCATTATAGTGTAGAATTACCCTTAGATATGCTAGGTGGGTTGCGTACTGTTGCAGCCTACTCTCTATTATTAGTATGACAGAAACAGAGCAGTTGTTTATGTAACTATGTAAAAGAAATAACAAAATTCTTAGTTTCCTATCGAACGTTTCTTCTTGTAATTTTCGGCTGAATAAAAAGTATTGTATGTAAAAACATGGTTTTTTACTAAAGAATACACTACAATATATATATATATATATATATATATATATATATATATATATATATATATATATATATATATATATATATAATAAAATATAATATATATTATATAAATTTTATATAATATATTATATCTGTTTCAGTGATAACTAAAGCCCACCGTGAGTGCCGCTGCAGTGGCCTTACATCGCGGGGACCTCGGCCGCAGCAGCAATTCACTTTAGCTCTACCGTCGTGTGTGGTGTGTACGCTCATTTGTTGATTCTTTTTTGCTATCGTGTCGCAGTGAATTTGGTAGTTCGTAATACGCCAAAAGTATGCAGTAACACGCAACTGTTTGCGCAGTGTTACAAGATTCATATGGAAATTTCCTGATTTAAAATATGATGGGTCGCAAATATAACATCTGTAGATGTCGAACGGTCGTTTTTTTCTTACATAAAAACATTTTTTCGCCGAGTCACTCTAAGAGCGTCTTTCCCCAGACGCTTATGTTTCCCAAGGTCGTCCGCTCTCCACACGCGTATTTTTTCCAAGGTCGTTCGCTCCCTAGATGCGTATTTTCCTAAAGGTCGTCCGCTCCCCAGACGCATATTTTTATAAGGTCGTCCGCTCCCCAGAAATGTATTTCTCCCAAGGCCGTCCGCTCTCCGGACGCGTATTTTTTCCAGGGTCGTCTGTGTACTCGTAAGTATTACATTTTATATAAAGTAGTATCACTTATACGTGGTTGCTGATATAAGCCGCCACTGGTGTGGCATTCAAGCGGGCAGCCTTAGTGATAACTTTGATACTACTTTTATTAGGATCCACCCACGCGAACTACGTTCACTTATAAATAGCATTCAGCGTTGCCCCAATGAAAAAAACTATACTAATTTTTTTCGTTTTAGTACATCTAAATAATAAAAACTAGTATTTAAAAAGAATTTTTTACATAAGATTTTCTTTTTACATTAATTTGTAAAGAGAATAGCCCACATAGACTTCAAGGCTGAGTACCCTAGGCGTCTAAAGAGAAGGTTAATTATAGAGGCTAGTTCTTTTGAGCAGAGTCGGTGAAAAAATCTGTAGAATAGAGATATATTACTCAGTGCGGCGATGAGCGAGAGAAGGAAATTTTCTTGTAAGATATGGGTTATTCATGAGTCGAATGTAGGGTTACCAGGTGCTAAATTCGTAAAACCGGTCGTGACCGGTGAAAAATCCAGATCTTATAAAAAAAGTCCGGTCTTTGGTGTAAAAAATAAAACTAAGATTTTTTATTATGGTTTTATTAGTTTTACATGTTTTTTTTACCCCTTAAATTATTTATATTTTTGACCACTTGAAACAGCTTTTAAAAAGTCTTTTTTACCGGAAATTGCATCGTTGCCTGATGGTGCAGAAAATCCGATCTTTAATAAAATCCGGTCAAGACCGGTCAAATGGTAACCCTAGTCGAATGGCCTTTTGGATAGAATCAGGAATGCTGAGTGTTGAAGGTGAGGCCGCTCTCCTGATGTGGAGTCAATATTCTAGTTTAGGTCTTAGAGGAGATATATTTTTTGGTTTGGAAGAGAAAACTAAGCTTTTTATGTGACCATTAAAGTTACTGGATTTTTTTGCGTAACACACAACAAGAGTGGGATTTAAAACAATCTAAGAACATTACTTTCCTGAAATTTTATTTATAGAATACAAATTATTATTTTTGTAATGTTATTAATTTCTAAATTGATGATCAGTGACCAAGGCAAATTGCTACTTTATACTCACAACGTGTTTGAACGCTTGTCCGCTTTGTTTAATGTCTGTAAAAGTTGCAGTCCCCCAATTACTAGGCAATCACATTACGTTGTTTTTACTCGAAAAGGAAATATTGAACTACACTGGAACAGCACCCAAGAGGCGGATACAGTTTTTTTATAAACAAAAAAGAAGTTTTATGTGGTATTAACATAACATGATTTATGAGGAAAACCATTTTCAATAGTAGAAGATATAGTGGTATACCATATATTAGTAAATTGTTTTATTCCGATCACAAAAGAGCTATTTTTACTTGGGACAGTCCACGTAGACTTCAAGCCTAAGTACTAACGTAACGTGGGCGATTAAAAGAAGGGAAATATATCTATTAAAACGGGATTTAAAGGTCTAGAGGTTAAGAGGGGAAGGAAGTTATACAATACGTCCGCCCATGGGGTTTAAAAGAGAACAAATGGGCCAAATCTTGCAAGATACGTAAGAATGTCACTCCTAATAAAAGATTTTGCTTATAAAATAAGATTCACGTTAAGAAAAATTTAATGGTTTATACAGAGAGCATAAAAATACGAAAACCATATTAAATCCGCACTACACAATAAAAAACATTCTGCTTCCAATGTTGTACGCACATTAAATTCGCTTGGACCGTCACCTCCCTATTTGTTGACAAGTAAACGATTAGAGAAGAGCACTGCCGAAGTAGTAAAGAACCTGATATTAACCACATTGCAAAAATTGCAACTTTCGATAATTATGTTTATTAGTGATAAGATAACACCGCAGTTATGCTTCTTGCTGGTCGTTTCCTCATAAATGTTTGTGATAACTTACTACATGTTACGTGTATACCTACTTCATGCGCTACATCTCGGAGCAGAAAGTGTTCTGACATTCCAGAACTTCCACATTATTATTATTACACGCTTCTATCGCGTCGCTGTCTGGGAGTTCGCGATACGCCGAAAGTGTGCAGTAGTACGCGACTGTTTGCGCACAGGGTTAGAATGAGAATTTCCTGATTTAAAATATATCGGGCGCAAATATAACCTCTGTAGATGCCGAACGGTCGATTTCTTTATATAAAAGCATTTTTCGCCGATTCACTCTAAGAGCGTTTTCCCCAGACACGTATTTGTCTAAGGTCGTCCGCTCCCTAGAAGCATATTTCTCCCAAGGTCGTCCGCTCCACAGCCGCGTATTTTTCCAAGTCCATAACACTCACGGAGCAACTTTAAAGACATACGCCATGCTGTAGATGTTTAGCAGAGCACATCCAATTTCCAATACTTACCGGGTAGGCATTTCACAATATATATACATACATATATCCATGTGTCATAAAATGCAAAAACTTAAATTCTTTCGCTAGTGCAAAATATAAGACCGTAAAATGACAAAATCGAGCATAAAATAAAATATGTAGTAGGACTATTCTTTATATATATATATATATATATATATATATATATATATATATATATATATATATATATATATATGTGTCATTGTTAATCCGGGAATACATCCGTTCGTTTGATTCGTTTCTAGTTGAAAACTTGCAGACGTTACTCGCTGGTCGTAGAAAGTAAACTGAGGGTGGCAGCCGCAGTGCGTGGTTTTATAGTGGATCGCCTCGGTCTTAGGTCATATCTATTGGCCGGCGTTGGCTCCGCCCCCTGAGTGGTCTGCTTGGGAGCTGTGTTTGGCTTCACTTGGTTCTCGGCCATCGTGGTGTTCATGTTAGAGGGCTTGATGATGGATTTCCATGTTGCTGGAAGGTTCAAGGCATCGTCGCGTTTGTTTAGGTTGCCGCTTTTTTCTATTTCGATTGCTTCGCGGATAAGCCTGGTTTTGTAGTGGTCTATGTTGGCTATCTGTTTGCAGCTGTCGAAGTTGATTTTGTGTCCTGTTTCAAGCTGGTGACGGAAAAGGGCTGACGATGTTTGTTTGTTCTTGATGTAGAGCTTGTGTTCTTCTAATCTTGCTGATATTCGTCTATTGGTCTGTCCTACATATGTTTTGCTGCAGGTCCCATATGAGATGCTGTAGACACCGTGGTTTTCAAGTTTTACTTTATCTTTTGGGTTTCTTAGAGATGATCCTATTGTTTGGTGTGGCTTGTAGGCTGTCGCGATGTTGTGCTTGCGTAGGATTCTCCCGATTCTGTCTGTTGTTCCCTTGATATATGGTAGTATAGATATGGGCCTGTCATTGGTGGATTCTTCTGGTTTCTTTTTTTGGCGATTTTGTTCCTGGTCTATGGCTTTTTTTATTGCATGTGTTTTGTAGCCGTTTTGTTTCAGAGCTATTTTTATGTGGTATATCCATCATCAAGCCCTCTAAGATGAACACCACGATGGCCGAGAACCAAGTGAAGCCG